>CAUYSK010069721.1:0-42508 GCA_963575035.1 Avahi laniger
AATTAATTTCTTTCTATTTTTGGTAGAGATGAGGTCTTGCTCTTGCTCAGGCTGGTCTCGAACTCCTGAGCTCAGAACGATCCGCCCACCTCGGCCTCCCAGAGAGCTAGGATTACAGGCGTGAGCCACCGCGCCCGGCCTGGTACCTCTGTTTTA
Source organism: Avahi laniger (assembly GCA_963575035.1). Classification (NCBI taxonomy): domain Eukaryota; kingdom Metazoa; phylum Chordata; class Mammalia; order Primates; family Indriidae; genus Avahi; species Avahi laniger. The sequence goes on from CAUYSK010069721.1 coordinate 157, forward strand.
ACAAGATCACTGGCGTCCTTGTGGCGGAGACATCCATGGGCTCTGGCAGTAGCTGGGAACCAGCTCAGCGGTCTGGGTGAGGGTGATGGTGGCTGGAGCAGGGGAGACAGGGGCACGGAGAGGGGGCAGACTCCAGGCCCGTTTGCCTCAGACTTGAGCACTGTTGGGGTGACTGGCTGGATGGAGGGCTGAAGGGATTCTCCTGGACGCCTCCCAGGTTTCTTTTTGTAGCAACTTTGGCAGGGCCCTTTTCCAGCTGGGGGACAAGAGGGAGAAAAGGATTTTGCATGAAGATCACAATTGGCTTTTGAGGACCCTGGGGTACTGGTGAGGCTGCCAAGGGGAGGTGCTGGTGGACGTGTGGGGGCAGGGGTGTGGTGACTGGCACGAACCTTGAGAGCCAGAGATGTCGCCTGGGGCAGGGGGCCTGCAGCGGGCCACCAAGGGAGATGAGCAGCCAGACCCAGGGCACAGGGTGTCTGGAAGGAAGGAGAGATCAGCTGTCAAAGGCTGAGGACAAGGTGGTGGCATCTGTGCTGTGTCCTTCGGCTTTGGGGAGCCCTCACCAGTGATGCTTCCGGGCCTTGGTTGCTGAGGGTACGAGGGCCGGAGGTGAGGCACCAAGGCACGTCAGAGCGATGCATGCAGCTGCGGACTAGAGACGGCCTGGGGTGAGGGGTAAAGGAGCTAGACTGTTTTTTCGGTGGCAGAAACCTTCAGAGAGGGAGGGGCGTCAGGGACAGGAGGTGGAGAATTGATGAGGCGAGGTGGGGACACCTAAGGCAGACCCCAACCTGCCGAGGGAGAGGGCGGCAAGTGGGTTTTGGGGGAAGGATTGAGGTCTTCATGGATTTTATCTGGTGGTGTCTGACTTCCCTGAGAAGCGGCCGACCGAGCGAGGGCGCAGGGTGGAAGCAGGCGGGTTACAACAGCAGCTGAGCCTGGCCTTGAGGTACGGAGTGGCGTGGTGGCATGGACAGCTGGGGATCTGGACGCCAGGGAGCTGAAGGGGCATCTGTGGGCCTGGTCTACCTCTGCGATGCCCCCCGTGGCAGCAGTGCTTCTGTTTCCTTTATGGAACCTTCTCTCCTCTGTTTGGAGCCTGTGGTTTGTGCTGCTGACCCTACTCCCTGGGGTTGAGGGGAGCAGCACACCAGCCTGGCCAGTCACAGTGCCACCCATGCTGCAGCCACAGTGATTGGCGCAGCGGTGGCATTGTGACCCAAAGCGCCCCAGCCCTGGTAGCCGTAGATGGGACTATTGGGAAAGGGTTTTGACAAGATTGCCAGGAGCTGCTGGAAGCCACCTACCACCCCAGGGGGCGATCCTGCCTAAGAAGGAAGCTGGCACAGGGAGCAGGGCCAGGAGGCCGGGAGAGAGAGATTTCTGATGCCATCTGGACACCTGGGAGCAGGCAGGCCTGAGGCCTGTGCACTTTGGACTTCTTAGTCATATGAACCAATAAACATTTCCCTTCTTTTAAGCCAGTTGGGTTTTTGTCACTTGTCTTGCCACTGAAAGAGCTCTAGTTGGCATAGAGACCATGAATGGGAGGTGGTCCTCACTGGCCCAGGATCCGGTTGAGGGCAGACCCAGGGAAGGTGGTCACTTGGGGCCACCAGAATGGAGGTCATGCCAAGTAGGTGCGAGGAGTAGGGGTGGAGAGGAAGAGACTTCTGGAGCCTGGTGCCGGGGTTCAGCCAAAAGGTGAGGTGTCGAACTGGGAGGGCTCACAGTGATGACTGGGTGAGGTAAGGGTGCCAGGGTGTAGCTGCAGCCCTCACTTCATGCAGGCTAAAGGCCCCAGAAGGCCTGGCAGGGGCGGGGGGTCGGGCGGAGGAGATGCCTGGAGCAGCTGGCCTGCGCCTCTGTGTGTGGCCCATTGGTTCAGTCTTAAGGCAGAGCGCTTAAGTCAGGCCTGGAGTTCAAATCCTGGCTCCTCCACTTAACTAACCTCGGACAAGTTCCACAGCTTCTCTGTGCCTCAGTTTTCCCATCTGTAAATGGGGCTAGTTATTACCTATGTTAGTTGTAAGTACTATATAGTTGTCCCTCGATATTCATGGAGAATTGGTTCCAGGACCCCCCATAGACACCAAATCTGAGGATGCTCAAGTCTCAAGCTGGCCCTGTTGGAATCTGTGGATACGAAAAGTCAGCCTTTTGTATTCGTGGGTTCTGCATCCCACGAACACTGTATTTTCAATCCAAGGTTGATTAAATCCATGGATGTGGAACCGGTGGATAGGGAGGGCCAACTGCTATATCACTAGTTATACCTGTTTGAGGGCAAAGCTTGTTGATGTAACAAACCCAAAACACACAGGCTCAAATGCAATGGGAGCTTGTATCTTGCTCACATAAGATTGATAATGGGATTTATTTGGTCAGTGGGTGGCCCTTCTCCAAGGACTTCAAGGCCTGGGCTCTGTAGCCCCACCACTCTCAGCCCATGACTTTTAAGGTCACTGTGGAAGGGGAAAGCTCAGAGCCCATGGAAGGCTTTTTTTGTTTTGTTTTTTATTAAGACAGAGTCTCACTCTGTCACCCCAGCTAGAGAGCAGTGGCATCAGCCTAGCTCACAGCAACCTTGAACTCCTGGGCTCAAGTGATTCTCCTGCCTCAGCCTCCTGAGTAGCTGGGAATACCAGCCCTGCTAATTTTTCTATTTTTAGTAGAGACGGGGTCTTATTCTTGCTCAGGCTAGTCTCAAACTCCTGAGCTCAAGTGATCCTCCTGTCTCGGCCTCTCAGAGTGCTAGTATTATAGGCGTGAGCCACCGTGTCCAGCCCCATGGAGGTTTTTATGGGCCAGGACTAGAAGTGACCCATTGCCTCTAGGCTCACCTCCCACTGGCAAAGACTGGTCACAAGGCCCCACGTGGGCCAACCTGGGTGATCAAACTCACAGTGGCCTGTGAGTTTCTGAGGGCAGGAGCCCAGGAGAGATGGTTTTTCCTGGCTGGGCCAGGCCTCTCGGTGCCTCCCGGAAGTGGGGAAAGATGCCTCTGCCCTGCGGGCGCCACCTAAAAACTAGGAAGGGGCAGCCCATGGATGCCCTGTCTGCTGAGTTCTATCAGGGAACCAGATGATTTTCTCTCTCTATTTTCTAGCCTTTGGGGAGCCTTGAGCCAAGTCCTATCTGAATGTCTCAGTCTGGCCCTGGCTGTGCCCTAGGGTGTGGATGTGACCAGTGTGTGTGAAACGGGGAGCAGCTTCTGAGTCCAGTGTGGCGCCAGGGACTGTGACGCTCCCCGCCAGGTGGAGGGCCTCCCTCTACGGCCCCCCACACAGTTCATCCAGCAAACGTTTACTGAGCCCAACATCATTACTCAGCAGGGAAATGACATACCAGTCACTCCCCAAAAGCCTGACATTAAAAACTCTGATATCACCAAGTACTAGAGAGGAGGTGGCAACACAGAGCTCACACTGCCGGTGGGAATGTCAGGGGGTGCAATCGCCTTGGGAAATCGTTGGCAGTTTCTTACTGGGTTATTAACATGCACGCTTTCCCTGTGACCCAGAAGTTCCACTCCCAGGCATCTACCCAAGGGGTGAAGGCATGCATCCTCCAAAGATGCGAATTAATACGAGAGTGTTTGTAGCCCCAAACTGGAAACAGCCCAAATGCCCAAACAAGAGCATGAATGACTAAGTGGTAGAATATTGTACAATCGAACAGCAGTAAAAAGAACAAACCACTGTTACATTCAACAACACAGGTAAGTCATGTAGACATTATGTTGAGCAAGAGAAGCCAAACAGAGTACACGCTGATACGATTCATTTAATCAAGCTCAGGGACTGGCAGAACTAATGAATGGTGATGGAGGTCAGTATAATGGTTACCTAAGGGGTGTGGATTGGCTGGGAGGGGGTACAAGGGAGCATTCTGGAAAGGTAGCTTGAACTGGGTGGTGGTTGTGTATAAAACTACATTGGGCTGTACACTTCAGATTTGTGCACTCTTATGGTATCTCATAAAAATTGTATTTATTTAATCCATATCTATCTACCTACCTATCGAGATCCTTTTGCACACCAGGCACTGTTCTAGGTAGTGGTGATTATGTGGACAAAACGTTCTTGGAGTTTATCTCTGAAGGGGAGACAGACCATAAAGAAGAGAAGGAGCACGTCTGTTGGTGACACTGCTCCAGGGAAATAAAGCACGATGAGGGAGGAGTGGGCAGTCCAGGGCAGGATGGGCAGCCTGGCGTTCTGTAGTGGGTCCAGAGAGGACCCTGAGAAGGTGAGATTTGAGCAGAAAACCCCAGTGAGCACGGAGAGGGTGGGCCTAGGTGCTATTTGTGGGGAGAGGGCTCCGGGTGGAGGGCACAGCCAGGACAGAGGCCGAGAGGGTCGGATTTGGTACTGTCAGGCTTCCCTGTGGTCTTCTCTGCCTCCCATTTCCTCAGCCACAACTCAGGGCCTGACTCAGGAGCTACCTGTCCTGGACTTGGCCCTCCTTGGCTGGCCCTTGTGGTACTGGAAGCCCCTCAGGGCTCCAGAAGTTTCGTGGAGGGGGAGAAGGTGGTGGTGTGGGGTTCCTGCCGCACACCTTCCCCGGGTGCTGCTTGACTTGGAGGCCCCCGAGGCCACGGGAGCAAGCAGAGGAGGAAGGAGAGTTGAGTGACTGAGTGACCTTGCCTGCCCTCCCCTGGCCTTCTCCCCTGGCCTGGAGGTCAGAGATCTGATGCACTGTGTGACCTGTTGACTTCTCTTCGCCTCTTTGGGTTTTGCCTTCCACAACCATCAAATGGGGCTATTGACTGCGCCTTTCATGGTTGATGGGAGGCTGAATGTTGCAGCAGTTCATTTCCCTGTGCTTGTTAGATGTGAGTCCTCCTCTGGGGAAGGTGTCCGACTCATACCCCCATTTTACAGATGAGGAGACTGAGGCTCTAGAAGTGAGGTGAGTGGCTGGGAGATGGGCAGGGGCTTGTGCACAGGTCTGTGTGTGGACCAGGGTGTGGAGAGGTCGAGTTAACAGCCCACCCACCTTCCCCACACCTGAGGGCCATCCCTTCTCAGGTGCAGGGGTGTTTGGCTCCAGGATATGGACACAATCAAGTTCCCAGTCTTCTGGGGTATGGGCCCTGCCGCAGGGGAATGGCACCCATGATCCTGGTGCTCCCCTGGTCCCTCCTCTCCTTGGTGCAGGGCCTTTGGGGACAGTGGGTGTGGACTCTCTCAGGGGGCTCTTTGTAGCTGAGGAGTGGGAGGGCCGTGTGGCCCCTGCTACCCGTCATCAGAGGGAGCTATCTTTATTCTGAAATCATATCCTTCCTATTGTGTGTGTGTGTATTTGTGTGTGTATGTGTGTGTGTGTGTTCAAATGTCATTTTTTAAAAAATGGAATAAGGGCTATGATTACTCACACCAGTAATCAGAGAGCTACAACAAAAACACGATCCCATGTGACGCCCACCAGCTTGGCAAAAACAGGAAGTCAGGTAAAACCGATTGCTGGCGAGGGTCGGGTAAATGGAAGTCTGGTGTTTCGGGTGGGAGCGTGAATGAGCGGGAATGTCTGGAACGGCAGTTTGGCAGTGAAGCACCCCCGGCAGGTCCACTCCTGGGTAAAACCTCTCACAAATAGAAAGATGTGTCCTGGGCTTGGTTCGAGGTGGCACCGAGTCAGAGGCCACCTGGGTGTTCATCCCAGGGAGCTGCACAGGCAGAGCAACAGGGAGCAACAGAGCTGACGTGCATGGCGTGGAGGAAAAACAATCAAACACAGAGCAAGACCCACAGCGCGACACTGGAAACTGGAAACGCACATGTACACGGCAGTCCTGGGTGCAGTGTTTCTGCCGCTTACTCTGTGACCTTGGGCAAGTGACTTAAGCTCTCTCTATTTCAGTTTCCTCATCTGTAAAAGGGGGACAATAAGAACACCTCCTTCAGGGACATGTGGTGGTTAAATGAGCTATGACACACAAAGTGCTAAGCGCAGTGCCTGGCATATGGTGGGCACCCAATAAATGGTACTTCCTGTTACCGCCGCACACGGAAACAAACGCCTTGAAAGCAGATTGGAAGGGCATGCGTTAAACAGACAACGGTGGCCGGCTGGGGGGGCGGGGGGGCAGGGACAGGACTTGGTAGGCAGGGAAGGGAGAAGTCAATCTAAAAGGAGGCTTTCCAGGGCCTGCTGATGCATGGAGCAGCCCAAGCAAGGGCATGGCAGCTGGATTGTAAGTACCCTGTGTTAAAATAAAAAACAAACAAACAAACAAACAAAATATATATATATATATATATATATATATATTGCCAGACTGGGCTAGACCTTAGGGGACACTGTTCTGAAAGCAAAGCATGGAAACCATAGAGAGGTGGAGCCTTTAAGAGGTGATTGGGTCATGAGAGGTCTGCCCTTATGAACGGATTAATCCATCACAGATTAGTGGGTTAGTGGGTTAATGAATTAATGGGTTAAAACTGGTGGCTTAGTAAGAAGAGGAAGAGAGACCTGGGCCAGGATGCCGTGTGATGCCCTGCACCTCCACGGACTCTTTGGAGAGGCCCCACCAGTAAGAAGGCTCTTACCAAATGTGGCCCCTCAACCTTGAACTTTGCAGCCTCCATAACTGTAAGAAATAAATTTTTTTCTTTATAAATTATCCAGTTTCAGATATTCTGTTATAAGCAGAATAGAATATAGACCACTAAGACATTTATTTTTTTCTTTTTGGCTTAATTTATTTCTATCGATTGTATATCAAAGGGATCTGACAACTACAAGTCATCTTCACATATTTGCTGAGTGAATGGAATTAATTTGCATACCTGCCTCATGCCCAATGCACTTGAGATGGCTTCCAACAAGAACAAGGAAGATAAAAAATAGAAATGAAGAGTCAAGAATATAATAAAATATAATTATTAATAAAAAGAAAATGAAGATCAGGAGCAAGAACATAAATATATAAATATGTAGCCCATAAAGGCCTATAAAGTACTTTATTAATCAAATATCAAATTTGGCTCTGAGTTTCCTGGCAGCCAAAGCAAAAAAGGGAGAGGTGGTAACTTAGCTCTTTTTTTTTTTTTTTTTTCCCCAGAGCACACAGAACCTACAAGTTCCTCAGTGGAGAGAAATCTTTTCCTAGACTTTAGCTCCCAAGGAATAGTTTCAGATGTGGCTCTGTGAGGAGTTACTGAGTGGTGTGGCAGAGGCCAACCCCAGCCACATTCTGACAGCCAAAGTCTCAGATGAGCCTCCTGCAATGAGCCTTTGGAGAATGGGCCTTGGAAATAAGTAAGGTGCCAAACTGAGCTGTTAATTCTCAGGCAGCCTCGCCTTGCCCTCTCGGTGGCTATTGTTATAGCTGGTCACTTCCCTCCTTTTTGAAATGTTTTCTTCCCTTGGCTGGGCGCCCTCACTCTCTTGGCAGTCTTCTTCCCCACTGGCCGCTCTGGTCTGTTCCCCATGGCTGTTTCTCCCTGGCCTCTCTTGACCTTTAAGTGGTGGCAGGCCAGGCTCAGTCTCCAGACCTCTCCTCCCCTGTCTCCGCTTGCCCCAGTCCTCTGGTGCTTTCTCCTGGACGTCAGGGCCCTGCTTCTACCGTGGGTCCTCCAGTTTAATTTCTACTCAGCAGCCAGAGGGAACGAAGCCATGGCTTTTTGTGCCATGTTTCCTCATTTTACGAACCCACAAGGGGAGTTCACTGTTGCTCACTGCACAGAAAGCCAACAACCGAGACAACGAGGATTGTCAAGGAAGAAAGGATTTATTGCAGGAGATGCACCCGCTGGAAGGTGGGAGACATGAACTGCCTCAAATCTGCCTCCGCGACCAGTAGATTTTACATTTTGGCCAGAAGCAACGCACTCTGGCATTTCATACGCGTTCCATCCTGGAGTCTTAGTCGCAACTTCCCGTCATGCTTCCCGTCATCTTAGGACAAACCCAGAATCCTTTCTTTCCATGACCAGCAGGCCCCACATAATCCTACTCTTGAACTCCATGGAGGTTTAAAATGTCACAATACCAAAGAATATTACAAATAATTGTATGTTAGTAAATAGAAAAACTTAAGCAAAGTGAATGCCTTTCTAAGAAAATGTGAAATGCCAAAATTGGCACAAAAATATCAAAAATAGATAAAGAAAAGAAAGAAGTAAAGTAAAGAAAATTGTAATTTAAGACTCCAGTGTGAAAGAGCCCGGTCAGAAATGCTTCTGTGGGGCAGGTCCACCAGACTTTCCCGGAACAGGTGGTCCTTATCTTGTACCAGTTGTTTCAGAAGACAGAGAATGAGCAAAGGCTGCCCTGTTCCTTGTATGACTCTCGAACCAGATAAGGACAGTATCGGAAAAGGAAATATGTATAGAGCATTTCACTATGGACACAGATATTAAGCTGTAAACTAATAGAATAAAATATGGGAAAATACCCCACCTAGGGGTGGAGAAAGGACTTCTTAAGACTCCCAAAGTACAACCCTTATTGAAAACATTTATGGATCTGACTCCACCAAAATTAAGGATTTCTGTTACACAAAAGTCCTCAGAAACGATATTGACAGACAGATGATTGCGATCTAGAGAATAATTAACTCCTGTAAGTAAATAAAGAAAAGAAACACAATAGATAAATGAGCAACGAATATAAACAAGCAGCTCACAGAAGTGTTGGTCCAAATGTCAAAAAATTAATGAAGATGTGCCCAAAGAAGTAATCAGGACAATTGAATTAACATTACCAGATACCATTTTATAATTACAGGGTTAATAAAATGTTGTAAGGTGAATAATACCAACATCTGGTAAGGATGTGGGCAGACAGAAATCCTTGGTCACTTCTGTAGGCACAGAACTGGTACAGCCTTTCTCTCTTTTTTTTTTTTTCAAGACAGAGTCTGGCTTTGTTGCCCTGGCCAGGGTGCCATGGCGTCAGCCTAGTTCACAGCAACCTGAAACTCCTGGGCTCAAGCCATCCTCCTGCCTCAGCCTCCCGAGTAGCTGGGACTACAGGCATGTGCCACCATGCCCGGCTAATTTTTTCTATATATATATATATTTTTAGTTGTGCAGATAATTTATTTCTATTTGTAGTTGAGACGGGGTCCCGTTCTTGTTCAGGCTGGTCTCGAACTCCTGACCTTGAGCGATCCACCTGCCTCAGCCTCCCAGAGTGCTAGGATCATACGCATGAGCCACCGCGCCTGGCGGTACAGCCTTTCTCTTAAACAACCTGAAATTAGGTGTGTGTTTGTGGCATGACTTCACACTCTCAGCCCTTGGTAAATAAGCCAGAGAAATTCTCACGTAGGACACGGAGGCCATGGTGTGCTTTGTGAAAACAAGTTGGGAGCCTCTTGGCATCAGGAAGATGGATTAAGTAAAGTGGAGTGGAGACAAACTGCAAAACACGCCGCAGCAGTCAACATCGACATAGGCAGCTTGAAAAATACGGTGCTAGCCAGGCACAATGGCGTGCGCCTGTGGTCCCAGCTACTCGGGAGGCAGAGGAAGGAGGATCACTTGAGCCCAGTTGGCCAACACAGTGGGATCCTGTCTTTAAAAACCAAACCAGCAAACAACATCCCCCCGCAGTGTTGAAAGAAAAGAGTAAAGAATAAAAATGAGATCGGTACCTTTTCTACAAACTAAAGGCACATAATACCATTTATATAAACTAAAAACACAAATACATAGAAATGATAGATACTTGCTAGGAATTGCATTTATATTTAAGTAGGATGGGAGTGGGGATCAAAGATGAAGGAGAAGAAAACTAAAGCAAAACAAGAGTGGCCTTGCGTCTACAGTTCTCCTTGCGTGCTGGGAAATGAGGAATACAATCAGCTCAGCTCTCTGTTCCCGAGGACCAAAGAAGGGGAAATGTGCGAAGGACACGAACAGGCAATTCACAGAGGAAGCACAAATGGCCTGTCAAGATAGGAAAATACAGAAATCTCACAAGTAATGAAGGGAATTCCAGTCATAGCAATAATGTGATAATATTTTTTCATCTATCAGATTAGCAAGGTGAAAATGATGCTACACCTTGCTGGTGGGGGTGAGAACGCTGCTGATGGAAATCTGTATCGATTGAGCATTTTGGGGAAGTAATGGGCACTCAAAATGTAGATTTCTTAGAGCCAGCCAGCTTGCTCAGAGGAATTTATCTTGCAGAAATACCTGGTGTGCAAAGGCGCATTTACAAGGACGTCCACGCTGCAGTGTCCGCGGTAGGGACTAGCCAAGCAGAAGCGGTGTTGTGTTTGACAAGAGGAACTGGGTTAAGTACGTTCTGCGGGTCATACTGTGAAACACAGTGAAGACAGTAAAGATTGAGGTGGCTCTATGTGTCCTGACATGGAATCATAACACAGTAGTAAGCAAAAAAAGTATGATTCCATTTTTGTTAAAAAATTGTGTGTGTGAGCGTGTTTGTGTGTGTGTGTGTGTGTGTGTGTACACACAGCTAAATATAAAAATCACTAGATATTAAAATGGTACACTGTCTCAGGTCTCTGCTTTTGCATCAGAGGCCAAATAGAGAGCAATAGTTTGAGGGCCCTGCGTTGCTAAGCAGGTGCCAGGCTCCCCGGCCGCAGGACAGGAGGGACGCTAGAAAGGGTGCTGCCAGCCCCAGCACCCACCACACCCCTGAGAAGGTGACAGAGCTTAGGGTGGAGGGGCAAGGGAGAGGAGTGGGGGCTGGTGGGCTGCCCTTCCCTCTCTCCTCAGGCTTTGAAAGGGGGTCACATAGACCTTTGTTCCTGGAAATTTGGGGGGACCCAAGGGCTGCAGTCAGGCTGTGTCCGAGGAATGGACATGGAAACAGAAAGGTGACAAGCCTGGGAGAGCACCGGGAGTGGGCTGCGCCAATCCAAGGGGGAGGCAAGCCCCTAACCTTGCAGGGCAGATGACCTGGAGGTTGGGGAGCCAGGCAAGGGCCAGCTTGACAGGGAGTTTGCTCAGGTGAGACCTCAGTGGTGGTGGCGGTGGGATGGGGACTGTGCAGAGGAAGGTGTTCTGGGCGCAGCAGCTCCTGGTGCCCAGGGGCTGCGGCTGAAGATGGAAACCGTCAGGCGCCCCTCAGAAGAGGCTCTGCCCACTCCCACTGGGAGCGCTTTGGTTGCAAGTTCCCAGAGGGGTCTCTGGGGAACCCATAAAGTGCCCCAAAGAGGAAGCCTCAGCACAGGTCCTGACAGTTTTCAGGGTGCTCTGGGGGGTGCACCTGCATGGCCTGCGGCTTCCTGCTCCTGGCTCTTCCTCCTTTCCTGAGCTCTCCGCAGTGGGGAGGCGGGAGGAGCTGACGGCACGTCTGACTGTGGGCTTCCCAGCCTGAAGGAGTCTCAGCCTTAAACAAAATTCAGAGGCTACTTATTATTTAATAATTAATCATCCACATAATTATTGGCTCTCATGTCAGACGAGACATTTTAATTTCTTTCTCTCTCTTTTTTTTTTTTTCTCTGTCGCCCAGGCTGGAGTGCAGTGTTGCAATCATAGCTCACTGCAGCCTCAAACTCCTGGGCTCAAGCCATCCTCCTGCCTTGGCCTCCCGAGTGGCTGAGACTACAGGTGTGCAACACCACACACAGCTATTTAAAAAACTGTTTTTGTAGAGACAGGATCTTGTTATGTTGCTCAGGCTAGTCTCAAGTTCTTGGCCTCAAGTCATCCTCCAGCCTCGGCCTCCCAAAGTGCTATTATTGCAGGCACAAGCCACCACACCTGGCTGACATTTTAATTTCTGAACTGAGGTTGTTCTTGGGCTTTATAGTGATCAGAGGACTTTTTACCACCTGAGGTGACTTGAGAAGTCACGGTGTCAGCTCAAGTTTCATCCAGAGTTGGGAAAGGCCTGGCCCAAGCAAGAGAGGGTGGGCAGAGAAGGATGCAGCTGTCTCTGCCTGCACATCAGGGCTTCACTCGCTCAGGGTGCCAGCTCCGCATGTGCTCACGCATGCAGAGGAAAGATGGGACAAATACACACCAAATAGTCCATAGCAGCTCTGCTGCACATATTTCAATTTTTGACAACGTGCGTATATATTACTTCCATTATCTGAAAAACCAGTAAAGATATGTTTCATACCATGTTTTTTTTTTTTTTTTTTTTGAGACAGAGTTTCACTCTGTTGCCTGGGCTAGAGTGCCGTGGCATCAGTGTAGCTCCCAGCAACCGCAAACTTCTGGGCTCAAGCGATCCTCCTGCCTCAGCCTCCTGAGTAGCTGGGACTACAGGCATGTGCCACCATGCCCGGTTAATTTTTTCTATATATTTTTAGTTGTCCAGCTAATTTCTTTCTATTTTTAGTAGAGATGGGGGTCTCGCTCTTGCTCAGGCTGGTCTTGAACTCCTGACCTTGAGCCATCCTCCTGCCTCGGCCTCCCAGAGTGCTAGGATTACAGGTGTGAGCCACCGCGCCCGGCCCCACACATGTATTTACGTATTTCAAAAGATGTTGGTGTATGTGCCCATCAGTTACTGAAAGATTTTGTTGAGTTCATGTAGCTTTACTAACATACTCTTGGGTCCCAACCTGGAAGACAAAGAAAGATTTCTGAGGGTCCACAAACCGCAAATGGTTGTAAGTTATTCCCGACGGGTTTCTCTATGACACGAGAAAGCTGTGCAGTAGGTTTTTGCTCATTCATCCACAATGAGTAGTTTCTGAGGGCCCACTATGCGCAGGCTCTGTGCTAGGTGCGGGGATACAGCTGTGAACAAAAATTAAGTTCCTGCTGTCATCGAGCTCGGAGCTGCTGGGAAGGACAAACAGTAAGCGTATCGGACAAGTGGCTTGGACAGGAGGTGTGCTCGTGTGCTAGGGCTGCCATAACAAAGCATCGCAGACGGGCGGCTCGAACCACACACAGGTGTTTTCTTGTGGTTGTGGAGGCCGAAGTCCAAAACAAGATGTTGGCAGGTTGGTTTCTTCTGGGACCTCTCGCCTTGGCTTGCAGCTGGACTTCTCCCTGTGTCTTCACATGGTCGCCGCCCTATGTCTGTCTGTGTCCTCACCTCCTCTTCTTATCAGGACACAGTCCTATTGGGTTACAGCCCACCAGTGTGACCTCATTTTGCCTTAATTACCTCCTGAAAGGCCTTATGTCCAAATACAGTTCTATTCTGAGGTGCTGAGGGTTAGGGCCTCGACACATGAATTTAGGGGGACACATAATTCAGTCCCTCACAGAATGTCAGTGTTAGAAAGTGACAGTGAGGTGAAAAGAAAAGAGGAAGAGCACAGTGAGGGGTCATGCTGCAATGTAGATAGGGCGGTCAGGGTGGGGGCTTTTTTGAAAAGTTGACATTTGAACACAAACCTGAAGAAGTGGAAGGCTGACCTGAGCCACACAGATACTGGAGAAAGAACATTCCAGGCAGAGGGAACAGCCAGGGCAAAGGTGAGATGTGCCAGAGGGATCCAAGAACAGCTGGGGGGCAGAGGGGGAGCAGCGGGGGATAAGGGTAGGGCCAGAGGGTGTCAGCCCCACAGGCAACTGTGGGACCCTGGGTTTGAGTTTTCAAAACCATCGAGGGGTTTTAAGCAAAGGTCTTGAAAGAATGGCTCAGGCTGCCGGGCTGGGCACAGGAGACACTGATGTTGAGAGTGGTCCCAGTGTGTGTGGGAAGTGTTCGGGGTCTGAATACACTTCAAAATCAGGATAACCGCTAGACAGGATGTGGCATGGCAGAGAGAGAGAGAGAGAGAGAGAAGAATCTAGGCTTTTGGCTCAAGAAGCTGGAAGGATGGCATAACCACCAGGCCAAAACGGCGAGGGCTGCGGGGAGGGTCAGGACGGCAGCTCAGACTCATTAAATGTGACATGAGGGGCTGGCCCTCGTGTCCCCATTGCATCTCTCCAGTTTAGGGAGGCTGCTGGGCTCTGCCCGGATTTCCTCTCTCTTCCCGCCAAGCTGCCAGGCAATACGCGGGGCAATTTTAGGGCTTCATTTATGCGTTTCATGACTCTGAGGCATCACTGTCCTTTGTGTGTCATTGTTTCATATATTTTTTTTTAGTCTTTAGTTGTTTCCGGCAGGTGAGTAAATCTGATTTCTTTTATTCTCTCTCAACTAGAAGTGGAAGTCTCCTGACACTCTATTTTGTAATTAATCTTGTCAACCACTCATTCCCCATGGGCACCCTTTCTAGACATGCGAAAACCCAACTCAGCGGTCACCTTTTCTGGTAAAATTTCCCTAATCTTCCTTTTACTCCCCACATTACCTCTGGTGAATTTTACTATTTCCTCTCTGATTTGGCATTATTTTGTGTGTGTATCCATTGTAGCATTTGTCACATCTTATGTATTATTTTTCAAATATATGTACATCTTATACTCTTTTGTTAAGTAAAATGTAAATTAAATATTTTTATAAATATACACAATTAGCAAATTTTACTACAGCTAATGAAAATAAAAAAATTTAAAAAGTAGTTTTTATGTAAGAAATAGCAGACCAGACATATGCATTTACTTCCTGTGTATCCTGAATCCCTGCTAAAAAACAGTGGAAAAAAAAAAAAAAAGCGAGATGCCTGTTGCCTGTGTGACATCCAGGCGGGGCACCAGGGTGGCCACCCGAGTTTGGGAGGGAGGACTGGAGTTCCAAGTTTGAGAGAGATGTCTGCACTACTGATAAGCGTGGGCAGGTTGGTTGATAGATACTAACAGTATTTAAAACATGCGCCTGGAAGCGTCCCCCAGGAGAGTGGGCGTGGAAAAGAAAAGGCTGCGCTGTACCCTCCTCTGGAAGGGGAGCAGGGAAGGAGCTAGTTGCTGACCTGGGGCGCGAAGGGATGGGACAGGGCAGGATAGGACAGGGAGGACACTGATGGGCTTGGCAGGAGAGGTGGGTGCGGGCGGGGGGAGCCTGACTGCAGCGGGTTCAAGAGAGAACAGCAGGGGGAAACTGACCTTGCCTGGTAAGAACTCTCTCAGGAGGCTTTGCTGCAAAGCGAACAGAGAAATGGGCAGTATTGAAGAAGGGGAAGTGGTAGGTCAAAAGAGAAACAACCGCGTGTTTGTGCTGATGGAAATGATTGCAGAGAGAGAAACATTGCTGATGTAGGAGGAGGGGGAGGACTGCAGGCAATAAACAAAGAATTGGCAGGGGGCGAAGCAGAGTAAGGGCGGGGCCTCTCAGGGAGTCTGGGCAGGGAGGGCATCTTTGGTAGCTGTCATTTTAGCAGGAACTTGAAGGTAGTGAGAGCAAGCTGTGTGGATTCTGGGGAGAGGGCACTTCGGGAGAAGAAACGGCAAATGCAAAGGCCTTGCTTGCGGTGGGACTGACTGGTTGCTGAAGGGACAGTGTGGCTGGATCAGAGTGAGTGGGGGGCAGTGGTGGGACCTGTGGGTAGACGCAGGTGGAGCATGCAGGACCTAGTGGGCCACACTAAGTAAGGACTTTGGCTTTTACTCTGAGAGAGATGGGACCAGTTGGCAGGTTCTGAATAAAGGCATGATGGGCTCTGCTCTCAACAGATCACTCTGGCTCCGAGTAGAGAATATTCATAGAATCAGGACAAAGGTAGAAGCCGGGGGTTAAGGGGCTGCTGCAGTGATCTAGAGGAGAGACCGAGGTGGTCTGGAGAACTGTGTTGACGGGGGACGTAGGAGAAGTTCTGGATTCTGCATACACAGTCGTCCCTCGGGACCCATGAGTGTACCAAAATCTGCACATACTTAAGTCCCACATTCGGCCCTGTGGAACCTGCATATACAAAAAGTTGGCCCTCCATACACGTGGGTTTTGCATCCCGTGAATACTGTATTTTCAGTCCAAGTTTGGTTGAAAATGATCTGCATATAAATAGACCTGAGCGGTTCAAACTGTGTTCAAGGGTCAACTGTATTTCCAGGGTGGAGGCAGCAGGGTTTGCTGGCGCATTTGGTGCCGAGTATGAGAGAAACAGAGGAGTCAAGGATGACACCAGGGGTTAGCCAGAGCACCAGGCACAATGGACATGCCCGTGACTGAGACAGGGAAGACCAAGAGCCTGACTGTCAGGACTCACTCCGGTGCATGGCTAACATACCCTCTATTGGCTAGTGAGCCCACATTCACCAATGCAGACATCTGCCTCACCTTAAGGCTCTTATCGCCCAAGTTGGATGGGCCATTGGATACTTGAGTCTAGACTTTGTAGGAGAGGCTGGGGCTGAGGTATGTCAACTCGGGGCAGTCGGAGAGCAGCAGATGGCCATCAAGGCCTTCAGACTGATGAGCTCACTTGGTGAGTGTAGCTGGAGGGGAGAAAGGGTCTGCATGCCCCTCATGAAAGCATCCACCTGTGAAACTGAGACCTGCCCTCTGCCAAGGAAGAAAGTGGCCCAGAGTTTTGGGCTGTCCGGGAAATCAAATGGGCTGAGGAGGGGTCTCCATTTCTGCAAATGGAGCAGCCTGCACGTGTGCCTCGCACCTGGGGTCTGGGTAGAGGCTGGCAGTTCACCAGAAAGGACAGAGTTTGCATGCTTCGGGTGGCAAAAGCCCTTGCCTGGAGCACTATTTAGGGTGTTAAATTGGATGTGCCCCTTGTGAGATGTTACTGGGATGGTGTCTGAGAGCAGAAGAGGGTTCACCAGGCCAAAGGTCTGAGAAAAACATGCCTTCAGGGCATCTCCCAGGATTTACTCCCACGACCTCTGTCACTGGGGCTGTGTCATTGGCTAATTAGTACCGGCAACTCTTACACAGCAGTTCCGATGGGCCACGTGGATGTTCTACTTGCATTTGTGTAGATTAACTGACTTAATCCTCACCACAGCCCTAGGAGGCAGATTCTATTATAACCAGCCCCATGCTGCCCACAAGGAAACTGAGGCATGGAGAGGGTACGGGACAGTGGGGGAGCTGGGATGCGGACCCACGTGCTCGCTCTGTGCTCCACGTCGTGCCCTGTTGCCTCGAAATTGCAACAACAAACAAAAAGGTGTTGCCTGTGGGACGTCATTCCGTCCCTGCAACCAATCCGTGAGCCAGGCCCATAATTCTGGTTTTGCAGAATGGAGAAGTGGTCACAGAGCTAGTGAGAGGCCAAGCCAGGCCTCCAGGTAGCCAGTTGGTCTCCAGGGCCTTACCCGGGACCATGTCCCTGTCCTGTTGGTCTTAGAGGCGAACACCGGGCGTCCCATGAGATTTAACATCCCACGGCTTTTGGCACTGCCTAGAAGTCTGGATAAGATTTAAACGCTGTAAGTCCCTCCGGAACCTCCTCTGGGCTCTGAATGGCCTGCTGCCTCTCTCCTGGGCACAGCGCTCGACTTCCTGGCCTTTCCTACCCTGTTAGGGGCTGGGAGGGCAAGTGGTTTAAGCACAATCTTGTGAGAATTTAGTTTAGCTCCCGCAGGGCCTTGGCTGGGGCTGGGCACCAGCCCGGGGGACAGGTTGAGGGAGAGGACCCGCCTCAGGCCCCCCCTGGACATCTTCATAGGACGGGAAGCCCCTGCAGGATGGTCGGGTCCTGGAGTCCCTTTTACATATAGATGGGGAAACACAGGCCGAGTGAGGACAGGGGACTCACACCACATCACACGGGGAGTCTGTGGCAGAGGCAGGAGCAGAGGCAGGACTTGGCCTTGGGTCACTGGACTCCTGTCCCAGGCCTGAACCATCCCTCTGCTTCTGGCTGAACCCTTCCCCTGGAAGGAAGCTGCCCCACACACCCTGGCTGACCCCTTCCTGGCACACTCTTTGCAGAGCCCTGGAGACTGGCTGAGGACTGGTTGCCATAGAGATGGCTTGTGGGGCAGTTCCACAGCCAGCAGGTGGGGGTGGAGGATGGGGCAGGACACCAATATGCTAAACACCCACCAGCAGTTGGTCAGGACCACATTGGGGAGACCAGGGCAGGACACGAGGCTTCAGGCTCTGGGGAGAGGCATAGGACTACTCAAGCTTCTGTCCAGCATCCCCCAAGTGGAGCTGGTGAGGGAGGCCGGTCAGGGGCTTCCAACTGCCCAGCGCCAGGTAGGCGGTCGAGGTCAGGGAGGCCAGGGCTGGGGGAGGCTCTTGGGGAGCCACAGCCTGGAGCTGAGGTCCAGGTGCAAGTCAGGGAGGCCTGGGCGGGGAGGGATCACGGGGGGCCTAAAGGATGTGGGGTAAAGACGAGGAATGATGCCCATGGCTGACTTCCAGGGATGATGGAATGAGTGAGGGAGCACCGCCGGAGGAGCAGGGTTTCAGGAAAGCTGAGTTCCTTCCGCCTTGATTGCAGCAGGTCCAGGGCCCTACGGGACATTTGGAAGCTCAGTCCAGGGCCTGGAAGCAGCAGAGTGCCACGGTGACAAATCTGAGCTCTCAGCAGCTGTGCGATCTTAGCTACTTGGCCTCTCTGAGCCGCAGTTTTCTCCTCTGTGTGATGGGGATGACAGCGAGTATCTACCTCTTAGGGTCCTAAGTCTGTTAACGTGTGAAAGTTCCTGAGCACAGGGCAGGTGCTCTGTAAACGGTGGCTGCTGTCACTTCAATATGCACAATGGATCAGTCAGTCTTAATGGGAACTTAATGGGAACAGTCTTAATGGGAACGAGGGCCCAGAAGGGCCCGGCCAGCGTGCACAGAATCCAGGGCCCCTGGAGGAGGAGCAAAGTGATCCAGGAAGACCACTTTGCTCAGAGCTGGCCTCCCCTCCTGTCTCTGCACAGGAGAGCGTGGGGAGTGGCGACAGAGTGTCAATTCAGGGCCGGCAGCAGAGGTCGCAGAGCGTAGGGCAGACGGCAAAGAAGGACCGCAGGCCCAGAGGTCGGAACAAGAAAGGACAGGGCTCCGCTGAGGCTGAGGAGTAAGGAGCGGTGGGGATGGGCTGGGAGGGGGCTGGGCGTCAGGTCCCGCTGGGGACTGGCGTGGACACTGACTCCCACCCTCTCCTCCCTCTTCAGTCTCTTCCCCCCTCCTCCTCGGAAACCCTCCTTCCCCTTCCAGTGGGCCTGGGAGAGCTTCACCACAGATGGCCATGCTCTGCTTCAGCCAAGATCCCCTTCAGCCTCTGGCCACCAAGCCCTGTCCCGGTCCCGTGTGGCCCTCCAGCGCAAGTCCAGGCCCCAGTCCACGGCCCACCCCCCAGAGGAGCAAAACCTGGAGAGGAGGCAGCAGCTCGGGGCCTGGGGTGGCATCCCCATCCCTCCTGGCAAAGAGGACAGCCAAGGGCCAGAGCCACCCAGTGAGTGTGGCCTCTGGCCTCCTGGGAAGAGGTCAGGATCAGGAAGGGAGTCCGAGGAGGCTGCTGAGCTGGAAGGGCCAAGTGCCCAGGAGGGTCTGAGCCCTGGGGAACTGCCCCAGCTCCCCAGGAGGGGGTCAATCACCGAGGAGGAGCAGTTCTCAGAGGCCACAGAGGAGGGTGAGGAGGAGGAGCACAGGGCCCCTCCCAGAAGGAGCAACAGTTCTCAGAAAAAGGGGCAGAATTCTGGAGAGGAAGCCTTAGATGAGGGGGAACCACAGGGCCAGAGCCCGGGAAGCAGCTCCAGCCCCAACGACTTCCGAGAGTCGCAGAGGAGGAAGCCGGGCGCCAAGGAGCCGGACGGGCCCGGGGACCTGGAGAAGCTGCACAGGCAGCTACAGCAAGACTCGTGCTGTGGTGAGTGTGCGGCTCAGTGCGTGGGTCCCCCGGAAGCTACATGGTGGGGAGAGCAGTTGACAGCCCATGACCTGGGCCAGGAGTTCTGATGGGGCTGGGCTGTTCTGGGTGCCGGGTGGGATGGCCAAGTTCCTGACTTGGTCCCACTGTGGACAGGCCCCCAAAAACATCCCTGCAAGGCTTTACGGGCTGCTTTCCAGGCCTCCAACCAGAGTGGGAAAGCCCAGGCCTCAGAAGATGACACCTTCCCGTTTGTCAACTTCCCTAATCGCACCTTCCACAAACGACATGAGGCCACCAGGTAAGGGGGAAGAGCAAAGGGTGGGAGCTGAGGGCGAGGAGTAGGAAAGAAGCTAGATCTCCAAGAGACACTTAGTCATTCATACTCTCACTCATCCCTTTATTTATCCATTCACCAATCTGTCTTTCTGATTGCCCAATTATCTATTCATCCATCCATCCAGATACTGATAACATCTATCCAACCGTTCATCCATCCATCCGTCTACTTGGCCAACTGGCTATTGACACAAGCTACTTTTATTCATTTCTTCTACCTGTCCATTAATCTATTAACTAAGTGACTAATGCAACCTATCTTGAGTATCTGCTCATGGGCCCTCAGGATATAAAGATCAAAAGACTTGGCACCAGCCCTGAGAAGCTCAAGGTCTGGAAAAGGAGACAGATGGCAATTATATCAGTTCAGGCAGATAATTGCTACACTTGGGCTTGAACAAGAGACAGTGGGAGCAGACGAGGAAGGTGGGAGGCTGTGAGGATGCTGTTGGCAAGTCTAGGTGAGGGATGATAAGGGCCTGATACAGGTGGCCCTGTGGATGGAGAGGGCGGATCCATTTAAGAGACATTTAGAGGTGGCTCAGTGGGCCTTGGTGACTGATTAGAAATGGCATGAGAGGGAGGGGGAGATTCAGCATTCTTACAGCACCCCTCAATTCTTCAAATTTTATTTGACAAATAAAAATTGTATACATTTATAGTGCACATGTTTTGAAATACATATACATTGTGGAATGGCTAAATCAAACTAATTAATTAACATATGTATTACCTCACATACTTATTTTGTGGTGAGAACACTTAAAATCTACTCTTTTAGCAATTTTCAAGTATATAACATAGTTATTAACCATACACGCCATGTAGTACGACAGATCTCCTGAACTTATGCCTCCTGTCTACCCGGAGTTTCGTGTCCTTTGACCAACATCCCTCCACGCCTTCCCTCAAACCCACCCAGACCCTGGTAACCACCATTCTCCTGTCTGCGTCTACGGGTTGGACTGTTTTAGATTCTATGTATAAGTGAGACCACGTGGTATTTGTCTTTCTGTGCCTGGCTTACTTCCCCAACATCATGCCCTCCAGGTTCATCCATGTTGTGGCAAATGGCAGGATTTCCGTGTTTTTTAAAGCTGACTAGTATTCCATTGTGTATGTATACATCTTCTTAAATATCCATGCATCCGATGATGGACATTTAGGTTGATTCCATGTCTTGGCTACAGTAAATATTGCTGCAATGAATGTGGGAATGCAGATATCTCTTCAACATACTGATTTCATTTCCTTTGGATATGTGCCCAGAAGTGGAACTGCTGGATCACATGGTAGCTCTATTTTTAGTTTTACAAGGAAACTCCATGCTGGTTTCCACAATGGCTGTATGAATTTACATTCCCACCATCAGTGCACAAAGGTTCCCTTTTCTTCACATTGTCACCAACACTTATCTGACAGATGAGATGTGGCATCTCGTTGTGATTTTAATCCGCATTTCCCTGATAGTGATTTGAACATTTTTTTAATGTACCTTTTTGGCCACTTGTATGTCTAATTTTGGAAATGTCCATTCCGTTGGAGCCCTTTGCCTTTTGTTTAGAGAGACAGGGTCTCACTCCCAGCCTCAAGTGATCCTCATGCCTCAACTTTCTGAGTAGCTGGGACTACATGCACAGGCCACCAAACCCAACTAATTTTAAAACATTTTTTCATAGAGACAGGGTCTTACTTTTCCCAGGCTGGTCTTGAACTCCTGGCCTCATGCGATCCTCTGGCCTCTGCCTCCCAGAGTGCTGGGATTACAGGCGTACAGGCATGAGCCACCACGCTCAGACTTTTTTTTTTTTTAAGAGACAGGGTCTTGCTATGTTGCCCAGGCTGGCCTCAAACTCCTGGGCTCAAGTAATCCTCCCGCCTCAGTCCCCCAAGTACCTGGAACTACAGGTAGATGTTAAGTCACTGCACCTGGCTTCTTTGCTCATTTTTAAATTGGGTTGTTTTCTTGCTATTGAGTTCTTTAAGTTCCTTATATATTTTTGGATATTAACCCTTATCAGATGTACGGTTTGCAGATATTTTCTCCCATAAGTAGGTTGTCTCTGCACTCTGTTGATTGGTGCCTTTGCTGTGCAGCAGCTTTTTAGTTTGATGCAATTTCATTTGTCTCTTTTTGCTTCTGTTGCCTGTGCTTTTGGGGTCATATCTAAAAAATCTTTGCCCAGACCAATGTCATGGAGCTTTTCTCCCACGTTTGCTTCTAGGAGTTTTAGTTTCAGGTCTTAAGTCGGTTAATCCATTTCGAGTTGATTTTTGTACAGGGTGTGAGATAAGGGTCTAATTTCATTCTTCTGCACGTGGACATCCCATTTCCCAGCACCACTTATTGAGGAGACCGTTCCTTCACCATTGTGTATTCTTGGTATCTTTGTCAAAAATCAACTGACCACAGCTGGGTGAGGGAGTGTACACCTGTAGTCTCGGCTACTCAGGAGACCGAGTCAGGAGGATTGCTTGAGCCCAGAAGTTCGAGGCTGGGTGCGCTATGATTGTGCTCGTGAATAGCCACTGCACTCCAGTTAGACCCTGTCTCTAAAACAAAAACAATAAAAAACAACAAATCAATTGATTTGTTTAGACAGCTTAGAAACAAACGCAGAGATTTA
Organism: Avahi laniger; assembly: GCA_963575035.1. Taxonomy (NCBI): domain Eukaryota; kingdom Metazoa; phylum Chordata; class Mammalia; order Primates; family Indriidae; genus Avahi; species Avahi laniger. The sequence goes on from CAUYSK010069721.1 coordinate 22,681, forward strand.
TTTCTAAGCTCTTTCTTCTCTTCCATTGGTCTCTACGTCTGTTTTTATGTCAGAACCATGCTGTTCTTGATTTCTATAGCTTTGTAGTACATTTTGAAATCAGGTCATGTTATGCCTCCTGCTTTTTTTTTTCCTCAAGATTGCTTTGGCTATTTAAGGGGCAGGTCTTTTGTGATTCCATATGAATTAAAGATTATTTTTTCTTTTCCTGTGAAAAATGTCATTGGAATTTTGATAGGGATTGCATTAATCTGTATATTGTTTTGGGTAATGGGGACATTTTTAATAATATTAATTCTTCCAAAGTACCCTTCAATTTTTACCTTGTCACTTGCAGCATGAAATACTTCCATGCCTTGGGAAGCCCAGACTCCTTGGTAACAGGACTCCTGTCCCCACACCAGCTGGTCAGGGTGTCTGGACTGCCCCATGCCCTTCCTCTGTCCTGTTCAGGGACTGCCCCTCCTTGTTCACCCAGCTAACTCGGATGCGCCTTTCAACTCCCAAGTCAAACGTCTCTCCAGGAAGCTCTTCTCTGTGCTTGCCTCCGTGCCAGCACTTGACACACCACATTGCACTGGAGTGCAGGACTGTCTGCCCACCCACGCCCACAGCCTCAGGGCTCCCTGGGGGCAGGTGCCAGATCTTAGTGATCATGGCCTCCCTGGTGCCCTGCACAGGACTGGGCACATAGCTGGTGCTCAAGAAACACGCACTGAATGAATGACTGCTTCTACCCCTTTATTTGTCTGTCTGGCCATCTTTCCATTTGACCATGATTCGATTATGCACGAATTCACCAAGTATCGAGTTTCAGGATATCTTAGGCACTGTTCTAGGTGCCGGGGACATATTGGTGGTGAACAGGACAGGGAACCCTGATCTCACGAGGCTTATGTTCTACTGGTGAAGAAGATAATTAATAAAGATTAATGAAATGTGTAGCTAGAGATGGGAGACACCTGGGAGAAAGACGCGGTGGTGAGGGAAAGGTTGAGAATGACATTTGAGCAAAGACCTGATTGACAGGAAGGAACTGGACATGACTGGGAATGGGATGTCACAGGTTGATCTAGCCGCTGTTCGAGCACCCACATCTTTCATCCTCTGTTCTTCTGCCCATCCATCCTTCTCCATTTTCTCTTTTCGTCCACCTACTAAACTTTGCTTCAAAACCACAGGCATTAACCTAGCTCCTACCAGATAAGGGGTCAGAGAGAAGAACGAGATCCGGCCCCTGCCCTCAAGGAGAGCTCTTTGCCAGGGGAGGTTAGCAATGCAAGTGGGGTCACAGGCTGTGTGCTGAGCTCCACAGTGTCTCAGGAAACCTGGGCTGAGGAAGTTCAGAGTTGGAGCTCTCTGCTTGCTGGGGTGAGCAGCATGAATTCACCAAGTATTGAGTTTCAGGATATCTTAGGCCCTGTTCTAGGTGCCAGGTGCTCCGGGTGTTCTAGGTGCTCTTTCCAGAAAAAGTAGGGAAAGGCCTTGAGCAGGGCCTGAGGGCCGAGCTGCAGGGGCGGTTTCCACCACATTAAACTTCCATGACAAACCCCATTCCCAGGACCTTGGCTCTCTGGATCCTGCAGCTCCTCCCCTCAGGCTCCCATACTCCCCTGCCGGGCCCCTGGCCCTCTCTGAGGCTCCTGCTCCCTTACAGACCTGTCCCTTCCCTCCCCCTTCCTTCTCCCGCACCAAAGAAGCCTGCTGCAGGCCTGGGAGCAGCAGCGGCGGGCGGAGCAGCGGCGGGCGGAGCAGCGGCGTGCCCGGGAGCAGCGGGTGCAGCAGCAGGTGGCCCGCTGCCTGGCAGCCTACAAGCCCAAAGGGAGCCCGGGGCCCAGGGCCACCCAGCGCAAGCTGGAGGAGCTAAGGTAGGGAGCCGGGGCTGTGGGGGAGCTGGTGGGGAGAGGGCAAGGAGGTCACGCTCGGTCTCAGACCACAGGACCAAGCAGACCCAGCCCTCACCTTCCCTGGGGCCGGCCAGGCCACTTCTCCACATTTTACAGATGAGGACACTGAGGCACAGGGAGGAGAAGCGGCAGGTCCAAGGTCACCAGTTAATAATAACAATCCCTGCAGCTATCAATGCCCAAGGTTAACATGTCCTACAAGCATCACCATACTTTCAAACCTTATTTTTCTGACTTCCAATGCCAGACATGCTTATTATACAATTTCAAATACTACAGAAATAGTGAATATAGACGGTGAACAGACCTATGATCCCACTCCTGGAGACAACCTTTGTTCATGGTCAGGTGAAGAGGCATCTGTTTTAATTCTCTTCCTATATTTTGACCATTTTCCTAGAAAGCAAATTTGTGGGTCAGGAAAATCTTTTTTAGACTCCTAACAGGCCCATGAAGTAGGTAGTATCACAACTTCCATATTTCTACAGATAAGGAAACCGAGGCTCAGAGAGCTTAAATAATTTGCTAATGATCACAGGTGAGCGGCAGAGCTGGGGGGGGGGGTTCCAGCCACTTGGCTCCCCTGCCTCTGGGTGCCGAAATGCCCAGCCTTTAGACAAAGGACACCATGACCTTCCCCCAAGAGCCCGGCCTAAGGAAACATGTAACACAAACATGATCACCGACGCCACTGATTTGAGCACCTACTGTGTGCAGCTGGCGCAGGACAGGCCTTTTCACGGCTCATCTCCTTTGGTCCATGGCAAGTGCCCTGCTGTGGAGAGAGAAGAGGGTTTCTGGCCTGCAGCAGGGCCACGGAGGACTCAGCAGGGTTCCGATCACTGGGCTCAGTTTTATCACTCCAACTTTACAGATGAGGAAACAGAGGCTCTGAGAGGTCAAGTGCATTTTAGGGAAACCCTTGGTCAGTGACTGGGGAGATGCCTCCTTCTTGCCCGGCCTCAAGCTAATCATTTGTTTTTCTAGTAAGGCAGGAAGTGTAAGATTCAGAACTCTAAGCAACAGGGGCAGCAAGAAGAGTGTTTCAAACTCACTTCCTTTTATTTTCTACTTGAGAGGGTTAAGGCACAAGCAGATATCTCCCACTCGGGCTTTCAGCCCTTACAGCCTGTGAATTTTGCTGATTGGGCTAGGAGACTCCAACCTGCCCAGAAGGGTGGGCACAAAGGAGGTTGTCCTGTGGTGGGGAGGGATGTGTCTTCCTTTCACTCTGAGATGATGTACGGGACTGGCACCACTTCCTTTTCTGCTCAGGGCTCCAAGACATGGGCTTCCTGTCTTTTCTTTCTTTTTTTTTTTTTTTAAAGACAGGGTCTCAGCTGGGTGCAGTGGCTCACGCCTGTAATCCTAGCATTCTGGGAGGCTGAGGCGGGAGGATTGCTCAAGATCAGGAGTTCGAGACCAGCCTGAACAAGAATGAGACCCCCATCTCTACCGAAATTAGAAACAATTGGCCAGTGTGTCAGCACATGCCTGTAGTCCCAGCTACCCGGAGGCTGAGGCAGGAAGATCACCTGAACCCAGGAGTTGGAGGTTGCTGTGAGCTAGGCTGACGCATGGCACTCTAGCCTGGGTGACGGAGTGAGACTCTGTCTCAAAAAAAAAAAAAAAAAAAACAAAAACCGAACTAGAAATAGCATAAAGTATCCAGCAGGGAAAATATACACAACATCATGGAAAAGAGAGAGTGAATGCCAGCGTATGCCCCATCACTCCCCGCACCCCTCGCCCCTTGTAACTGCTGTAAATTCCCTCCTGAATGGTGAAGAACCCTCTTTGCAGGAACTTGTGTTCCTGGCCATAGGTTTTCAAGTCCGTATCTTTTTCTCAACGGACAGTTCCTTCCCTGGCACACCTCCGCAGAAGGAACTGGCTTGGCAAGGCAGTGTTTTCCCTCAGGACCAGCTGCTTGCTGGAGGTCCTAGCATGAATCTGGGGTTTTATCTGCTTCTCTGTCCCTGGGTGCTGCCTCCATACCCTGAGGCCTTTCTAATGTGCTTCCCAGAAGGACAGCTGGTCTCGTGTGGGATGTAGCTGAAAGGCCCCTCTTGCTGTGGGCTGGGTGACTTTGGGTAAGGCCCTTCTTGCTGCCAGGATGCTGTCTTCATAAAAGGCAGTGACACCCCTGCTTCCCCGCTTGTTTTATTTTATTTTATTTTTTTGAGACAGAGTCTGGCTCTGTTTCCCGGGCTACAGTGCTGTGGCGTCAGCCTAGCTCACAGCAACCTGGGCTCAAGCGATCCTCCTGCCTCAGCCTCCCAAGTAGCTGGGCCTACAGGCTTGCAACACCATGCCTGGCTAATTTTTTCTCTATATATATTTTCAGTTGTCCAGATCATTTCTTTCTATTTTTTAGTAGAGACGCGGTCTCGCTCTTGTTCAGGCTGGTCTCAAACTCCTGACCTTGAGCGATCCACCCGCCTCAGCCTCCCAGAGTGCTAGGATTATAGGCGTGAGCCATTGCGCCCGGCCAATACCCCACTTGTTAAACAGACATTTCTGACAAGTGCATAAACTGGGTTTTTATAAATGGAATTGTGCTTCCCCAGTGGAACACTGATCTTTCTGGGATGTGTTCTTTAATTTGGAACACATGTTTTTTTTTAATTCCTCTGTCCCAATTTCTGGCTTACAAGAACCACAGAGAACACTGGCAAGCCTGTCCCATTCCTGCTATTGCACAAAGAAGAAAACTGAGCCCAGAGAGGGGCCTTGCCCAAAGTGGCACAGCCCACAATCGCCCTTTCCTCCTCAGGGTGCAGTGTGAGGGGCAGAGGTATGAACTGCAGGGAGGGGGAGGCTGTGCAAAAGGGTCTCGAGGAGCTCAAATGCAGGGCTGAGCCTTCTCCCTTGGGAGGAAGGGCAAGCCCTGGTTTACAGTCTGGAGACTTGGGCTGAGGGCTCAGTCCCTCATTTCCCAGCTGCACAACTTTGCACAAGTCTCTTGACTCTCCTGAGTCACTGATAAAATGGGGTGAATAATTCCCACCCTGGCTGACCTCACAAGGAATCCAGGGCCAGGACGAGAATCAAATGGCTTTGTAAAGGTAAAGGGGGGGGAGGACGTAAATAGAAACTCCTTAATGAGGACGAGTGTGCTCAGGAGTGGGGACATGCCATGGTTAGTTGCCCAGAGGCCTGTCTCCCCATAGGCGCCAGGAGCGACAGCGCTTTGCTGAGTACCAGGCAGAGTTGCAGGGCATCCAGCACAGGGTACAGGCCCGGCCCTTCCTGTTCCAGCAGGCTATGCAGGTGAGGCTAGCAAAAAGTTGCCCCAAGAACAAAGCCGGATCCCTGGCCCGCTGCCCCCTCGGAAGCCCTGGGATCCCCTCAGTAACCAAAGCCTCCCTGAGCCCTTGGCAACCCTGGTGCAGAGCGGGAACCCCTCCTGTCTCTTCTCAGGCCAACGCCCGGCTTACCGTGACCCGGCGCTTCTCCCAGGTGCTGTCAGCACTGGGACTGGATGAAGAGCAGCTGCTGGCTGAGGCAGGGAAAGGGGACACACAGGGCGCCTCCAGGAAACCCAGGTGAGGCTGGCTGGCTAGCTAAGAACTGGCTCTGCTGAGCTACTGCAGGAAAGAGCGTCCACTCCAGCACTCTGGACCCTGCAGGGTCTCCCTGAGGCCCTGTCCTCCATGTCACTGGAGGATGGTGGGGCCAGGGTTATTGTTCCTACTTCCTAATGAGGAAACTAAGGACTTGAGGGGCAGGGCCTTGCTTAAGGACACAGGAGTGAATAGGCAGTAGAGCCAGTCTGGGACTCTGTGACCATCTGAGTGGCCACACACCAAGCCCTCATTAGGGGCTGGTGCCACACTGGTCACCAGTGTATATGATCGCTTATGTCTCAGAAGAACCCGGTACAGAGCAGAGATTATGAGGCTTCCTTCACAATAAGGAAACTGAGACTTAAGGAGGGGAAGTCACCTGCCCAGGGCCACACAGCAATCCAGTATAGGAGCTAGATTTGAACCCACATCGTCAGTGGTTTCCTTGGGTATGGGGGTGGGAGTAGTGGAGCCCAGTGGTTTCTTTCTGTCTTGAAGGAGCCATAAGTCAATGGGGGTGAGAATGGAGCACTCTTCTCAGAGTCCCCCACGCACGGAACCCACCGGCAGCCAGCCTGACAGGCACTCCACCCCCAGCCTGGACCCGGCGTGCAGATCCTGAGAGAAAAATTAAAGGCTTTAAGGCACATACAGTGTGGGATTTCTGGTGGTGGAGGGGAGAATGCGGGTTGGGAATGGAGGTGGCAGGTGGGTGGACATCAGGCCTACTCTGTTCCCACATCCCCCAGGAGCTCTGGCTGTTCTGGCTGCCCCCCACCCAGCACACACACACCCTTCTCTGCTCCTGAGGAGTGGAACATCTTGAAGAGTAACAGCTGTGACTCCTCCACCCGTCTTCAACATATACACTGAGTCCTGTAAATTCAAGAGTGAATAGGAAAGCCTGGCTCCTGCCTTTGAGGACTCCCAGTCCAGTGGGAGAGGAGGGCGGACTATAAAGAAGCATGTGCGACATGCTAACACATGCTGAGAAGGGCCACACAGGTAGTGACAGGCTGAGCCACTGTTGGGTGAGAGGGATTGTGTGAACTGGGCTTTTAAGTCCCAGTAGGTTTTTTTTTTTTTATTTTCTGCGTATTATGGGGGTACAAATGTGTAGGTTACGTTGCCCTTGCCCCCTAAGTCAGAGCTTCAAGTGTGTCCATCCCCCAGACAGTGGGCATCGCACTCCTTACGTATGTATAGACCCATCCCCTCCTGCCCCCTCCCATCTGCCCGACGCCTGATAAATGTTATTCCTATATGTGCCCTCACGGGTTGATCATTGAAACCAATTTGCTTGTGAATACATGTAGTGAATACATTTACATTCTATGGATAGTTCACTTAGTAGAATGGGTTCCAGCTCTATTCAAGAAAATACAAGAGGTGTTATATGATCATTGTTTCTTATAGCTGAATAGTACTCCATGATATACATACACCACATTTTATTAAGTCCCAGTAGTTAGAGTCCCTCTTCTCAAGAAAAAAACCAAAAGCTCATACACACAGATGTGCCAAATTTTGCACTCAATTTCAGGTGGTTCATAGACGCACAGAAGCTCACCTGGAGGTCCTTAACAGTCCATAGGGCGCAGGTTAAAAAAACCCAATCCAGGAAATATGGGAAGGCGTTCGCTGATAATACCGATTATAGGGGTTTGGAAACTGGAGGTCTCGCGGAGGAGGAAAACATGCTGCATCGTCCAACACCCGATGGAGCCACGGCCCCACGGAGTGCACTAGGCGGCGCCTACTGGAGAGGAGAAAGCTGTCCACGGACAGACCGTCGGGCAGTGAAAACCCCGCGGCTGGGGGTGTGCAAGCGGAGGGAGGCTGGGAGGGGATTCCAGCTCCAGGGACGCTGGCTTAGAAGGTGTCTAGGACCTTAAAGTTCTGGGATCCGATCTCCTCCATGCTGACTTGGCGCCCTTGGCGCAACCGGCTCACCAGCAAAAGGACCGCCACTCACCCAAAGCATCCGCGAATGCGCAGTCGGGCCCCGATCCCAGCTTTCCCATGAGCCTTTGGGGCAGCCTCCAAAGCGAACGACGGAAGCAGGCGCTCTTGGTTTCCGGCAACACGACAGCGTCTGCCAAGCGACCCGGAAGTGTTTCCATTTTGCGTCGTCGGAGCTCGGCGGCGGCCGGGCTCGGGGCAGACGTACCGCGATGGGGTCGTCAAAGAAGCACCGCGGAGAGAAGGAGGCGGCCGGGACGACGGCTGCGGCCGGCACCGGGGGCGCCACCGAGCAGCCGCCTCGGCACCGGGAGCACAAAAAGCATAAGCATCGGAGTGGCGGTGGTGGCGGCAGCGGCGGCGAACGCCGGAAGCGGAGCCGAGAGCGTGGAAGCGAGCGCGGGAGCGGGCGGCGCGGGGCTGAAGCCGAGGCCCGGAGCAGCGCGCATGGGCGGGATCGCAGCCTGGCAGAGCCCTCTGAGCGGCGCGTGAAGCGGGAGAAGCGCGATGATGGCTACGAGGCCGGTGAGGGGCGGGGCCTGTGCAGGGGGGCGGGGCAGGTAGGGGTCCCGAGGGGGTGCGGGCCCTCAGTGCCCGCGAAGCACTCCAGGCTCCCATCATCAGCACTTATCAGTTTTCCTACGGTCACTTGGGATTAAAGGTTGACTTTCTTTACTAAGGTCTACGAGGACAAAAGTCTTCTGTTTTCAGTTGTTGGTACATCACAGGTCCTCCATAAACGTATTGGGTGAATGAATGAAGTGGTACCAGCGTGTGCAGAGGCAAGAGAAAACCTGGCATGGGGCGAATCCTGTAGCACTCAAGGGGCAGTAAAACAGGGGTCCGAACACGGAGGATCTTGTACTGTAGTTTAAAGAGACTTGGCCTCGTCCTGAGGGTAGTAGGGAGCCATGGATTTGAGTTGGGCAGTAAGTTGCTCAGATTCATATTTTATAAAGATCACTGCATTAAGAACTTGGTCAGAGGTGATCAGAACTCGAGGCTGGGAAATCTGGAGAGTTCTAGACCCCGGTGAAGGCTGCCTGCACTGAGGCAGCAGCAGTGAGTTGGAGAGAAGTGGACTGATTGAAGAAGTGTTTTGGAGGAGGAATTAACAGAATTTAGTGCTTGAATGAGGGAGAGAAGAAGAAGGAAAGAGGATGATTCCTTGAATTTTGGCTTGAGCAGCTAGGTGGGTGGCGATGTCATCTACTGGGATTGAGGAGCTGAGAAGCAGATTTGGGGGGCAGATAATTCACTTTTTTTATTTTTATTTTTTGAGACAGAGTCTTGCTCTGTTGCCTGGGCTAGAGTGCCGTAGTGTCAGGCTAGCTCACAGCAACCTCAAACTCCTGGGCTCAAGCAATCCTTCTGCCTCTGCCTCCCGAGTAGCTGGGACTACAGGCATGTGCCACCATGCCCGGCTAATTTTTCTATGTATTTTTAGTTGTCCAGCTAATTTCTTTCTATTTTTAGTAGAGACGGGGTCTCACTCTTGCTCAGGCTGGTCTTGAACTCCTGATCTTGGGCAATCCTCCCGCCTCGGCCTCCCAGAATATAGGATTACAGGCATGAGTCACCACGCCTGGTCTATGAATTCACTTTTGGAGAGTGTTGAGGTTGATGTGCATGGCGGAACCCAGGGTTTGGGCTGGATAGAGCAGTTTGGGGGTGGTGAGTATTTAGTGGCCAATGAAGCCCCCTGAGAGAATGTGAAGTGAAAGACTGGGGTCAGGAATAGAACCTGAAAAATGCCAATGTTTTAGTAATGGGCAGAGAAAGATGCTGCAAAAGAGGAGATAGAGTAGTCAAAAAGGCAGGAAAACCAGAGGATTTTGTGTCTTGGGATCTGTGGCAAGGGCCTATTGTTAGGCAGTGATCGACAGTCTCACACCACAGGAGATCGAGCAAAACCAGAACTGAAAAGAATCCATTGGATTTAGAAATAAGGAGGCTGGTGACCTTGGAGAGAGCCTAGAGAGGTCGGGCTCCAGGGCCCAGGTGCAGAGAGGAACCTTTAGGATAAAGGAGGAGGAAGTGGGATATGGGTTGGGGAGACAGGAAAGAAAGAGCTCATGGTGGCAGCTGGTGGAGGGACCTCCATCTGATGGTGTCCAACTCCGTTCTGTGGTGTTGAGTGAAGTGATGTGCTGTTTGTGAGGTGGGTGGAGGAGGTCCAAAATGCTTATTTATGTCTGTCCCCAACATCCAGCACAGAGCAGACAGCTAAAAGTGTTTCTTGACTGCATGAATTGCACAGAGCACATAGTCATGCTGCCGGCACATTCCCTCCTTTCCTGCCCTGTGGGGAGGAACAGACACAGAAGTGACTGACCATGCTGTGGAGTTCAGGGGAAAGCAGTTAATGCTTATCTGTAACTGAATAGGGCTTCATGAGGGACATGGTGTTTGATCTTTGCATTTGGATAGGATTTTGTTTATTAGAGTATGACCAGCGACAACAGTTTAGGTTGAAGACACAGAATATACAAAAGTGGAGTGGGCAGCTGGGCACCTGTAGTCCCAGCTAATGAGGAGGCTGAGGTAGGAGGATTGCGTGAGGCCAGGAGTTCAAGACCAGCCTGGGCAGCATAGCAAGACTCTGTCTCTTCCAAAAAAAAAAAAGTTGGGCAAGGTGAAGGCTGCAGGAAGTTGGAAGTTGGATCTCTTGGGTCAGGAAAGGAAGGTGTGGAAAAGAGGCAGGGCTCTGAGACTGGACTCAGGCAAGAAGAGCTGCTGGGGAGCTTAGGTGGAAGAAGGCTACTGTTTTCTGGTGTCTCAGCAGGCCTAGGTGCTGGTGAGGGGCCCTCATCTTTGACCTTGCAGCTAGAGCCAATGATGCTGGCTTCTTGGCCTTGTGTTCAGCTCCTGAGCCATGCTTCTTCTTGTTCCAGCTGCCAGCTCCAAAACTAGCTCCGGAGATGCCTCCTCACTCAGCATTGAGGAGACTAAGTGAGTACTGTCTCTCTTATGTTTCTATTCTTTTCTTCTGAAGACAGGTGCTTCTGGGGCAGCCACTGGGGAGGCTTTCTCATACCACTGATTGGAGTTAGAAAGGCCATATCGGTCATCGCAGCCAGCCTTTGAGTTACAGAAGAGGAAGCTAAGATCTAAGAGAAAGGTGGCCTTCGCTGGTTAGGACAGGCCAGGCCTAGCGCCCACACTCCCTGCTCGTAGGCCAGTGCCCTTCTGAATTCCTTAGGCTGCCTGGGTCAGACCCTATGTTTGGAACTCTTAGAACCACCCATTTCCACTCTGTTTTACCTCTTCTCTGTCCAGGAATGTACTTGACATCCACTTCCTTGACAGCCTCTAACACTTGCATCTCTTGTTCTCAGTAAACTCCGCGCAAAGTTGGGGCTGAAACCCTTGGAGGTCAATGCTGTCAAGAAGGGTGAGTGTAAGGCCCAGGATTGGGTTTGGGTGAGGGCAAGAGGCCATCTGAAGGGGTCTTTGAAAAAAGTGGGGTTAGAATACAGATTCAGCACCATTTAGTGGTCTCATGTGTGCTTATTTGCCAGAAAGCACGAGGTCCCTCCTTGCTGTCACAGTGGGGATCTGGGACTCTGCTTGCTGAGCTGGAGCACTTGGCCATCGCATACTCACCCTGGCTGGGAGGTGGTGTTAGGTGGGCTGAGGGATGTGCATAGTTGCTGTACTAGGCTGTGCAGGGATTGATCTATTATTTTTCTTTAATGTATGATTTGAGGGGCTATGGAGGACACAGAGAATCCTGTCTCGCTGCGGGGGGTGACATGGGAGTGTGGGGACACAGTGGGAGTAGGGAGGTAAAGGATTCTTCCCCCACTGTCCTGGCCCCTTCTGGCCCCCTGAGCTGGAAGGGGGCAGGGTCAGTGGCTCCCTCCTCTCCCACCAGCCATGGGCGGGCATAGCCTCATGTCTGGGCCCCCCTTCCAGAGGCGGGCACCAAAGAGGAGCCCGTGACAGCTGATGTCATCAACCCCATGGCCTTGCGGCAGCGCGAGGAGCTACGGGAGAAGCTGGCGGCTGCCAAGGAAAAGCGACTGCTGAACCAAAAGCTGGGGTGAGGGGGTCCCAGCCAGGGTGGACAAGGGAAGCGCTGAGGGGGCTGCCATCTTTGGCTGCCTCTTGAGTTGGGGTGGGGGAGCAGGAGGAGCTGGACTCCCAGAGTGTCACTTTCTTCCGTGGTCAGGAAGATAAAGACACTGGGAGAGGATGACCCCTGGCTGGATGACACTGCTGCCTGGATCGAGAGGAGCCGGCAGCTGCAGAAGGAGAAGGACCTGGCAGAGAAGAGGGTGAGTGACTGGGCAGCTTGGGGTGGTTGCCAAGTGCCTCTGGTGGCCTGACTGGGTGGCGAGGCAGGAGACTGACCTGTGGGAGGTGATGCGGGGCTTAGAGAGTAGGAGGTCTGTGGTCAGTGGCATCTGCTTTGGGCTCTCAGCAGCTTGCCTGTAAGGCCTGCTGTTTCTGCACTCCCGCTTGGTAGAGCCCCACGTGTTTTCTGGTGACGCTGAATCGTCTGAGGTCATAGGTCACCCCCTCCTGTCTCACAGGCCAAGCTGCTGGAGGAGATGGACCAAGAGTTTGGAGTCAGCACTCTGGTGGAGGAGGAGTTTGGGCAGAGGCGGCAGGTGAGACCGCAGCCCTAGGAGGTTGGTGGAGGGGGCATTGGTGGCCTTGGTGCTGGGATCCCAGGATTGGGTAGATTGGGGTTAGTGACTCCGCTGGACCTTCCCTCACAGGACCTGTACAGTGCCCGGGACCTGCAGGGCCTCACCGTGGAGCATGCCGTAGATTCCTTCCGAGAAGGGGAGACTGTGATCCTCACACTCAAGGACAAAGGTGAGCTGAGCTGGATGTTCTGGCTAGGGTCACGGGCACTACTGAGTCACGGGCACGTGTGAGTGGCCAGTGCTTCTGCCCTGTGCCCAGGTGTGCTGCAGGAGGAGGAGGATGTGCTGGTGAATGTGAACCTGGTGGATAAGGAGCGGGCAGAGAAAAACGTGGAGCTCCGGAAGAAGAAGCCCGACTACCTGCCCTACGCGGAGGATGAGAGCGTGGACGACTTGGCACAGGCATGCCCTGGGTCGGGTGGGCAGCTGGGGCCCAGGGCGTTGGGAGTGGGGGCTACAAAGAGACGGTGGCTCCATGGCTTTTCAGCATCAGCCTGTGTCTCAACCTCTTGCCTTGCAGCAAAAACCTCGCTCCATTCTCTCCAAGTATGATGAGGAGCTTGAGGGGGAGCGGCCGCACTCCTTCCGCTTGGAGCAGGGCGGCATGGCCGATGGCGTCCGGGAGCGGGAGCTAGAAGAGATCCGGGCCAAGCTGCGGCTGCAAGCGCAGTCCCTGAGCACAGTGGGACCCCGGCTGGCCTCTGAGTACCTCACGCCTGAGGAGATGGTGAGCCCTCCCTGCTTTGGGGTGGTGATCCTCCCTCCCCTTGGGTCATGAGCTGCCCGCACGTGCAGAGGAGGGAGGGTGATCAGTATTCACGTTCATGAAGTGCTTGGCCTTGTGGGTGGGTGGTAAATGGCAGCCCGGGGGAGTGCGGGGCGTAGATGGAACGGGCTGTTGAGCCAGACGTGCCTGAGTATGTGTTCAGGCTCTACCACGCTGCCAGCTTGTGCGTTGAGTGAGTCATTTAACTGTGAGCCTGGGGTGGCGCATCTGAAATATCAGGGACAGGAGCCACCTCCTGTGGTTGCTGCGAGGATTAGTAGTAACGTGGGTAAATGGCAATTTTATGGGCGTGTGTGGATTTTGCACGTGGCGTGACTGTGGGAACACAGGGTAGACGGCTGGAGTGGTAGGTGTCTTAGCCGAGTGGGTAAGAGCAGGACTCTGGGGCTGGACCGCTGAGGTTCCCAGCCCTGGCCTCCTACTGAAGAGCTGGGTGACCTTGGGCCAGGTACTTAACCTCTCCATGCCTCAGTTTCCTCACCTCACAAGCCTCACTTGCACCCACCTCAGGTGTTGGTGACGTACGGGAAGTGCTTTGGATGGTGGCTGGCACAGAGTCACGCTAAAGAAGCATTCACCCTTGTGGGCCTGTGGCTGGCCCCCATTCCCCACCTTACATCTCTCCTCGCTTCCCCTCAGGTGACCTTTAAAAAGACCAAACGGCGGGTGAAGAAAATCCGCAAGAAGGAGAAGGAGGTGGTAGTGCGGGCGGATGACTTGCTGCCTCTTGGGGACCAGACTCAAGATGGGGACTTTGGTTCCAGGTGGGCTCGGACACGGTGGTGGGGTGTGAGGGCTGGGCTGGGCTGGCCTAGGGGCCGATGCTCACTGGAGAGCCTCCTTCCCCCAGACTGCGGGGCCGGGGGCGGCGCCGAGTGCCCGAGGTGGAGGAGGAGGCCCAGGATGAGGAAGAGAAGGAGCCCACGTCCCAGCCCCCACCGTCGGATGACACCCGGGTGGAGAACATGGACATCAGTGATGAGGGTGAGGGGCCTGGCCAGAGGAGGCAGGGATGGGAGCCCGGGGTGCAGGGAGGTGGTCTGAGCAGGCATCCCCTGTGTTCCCCTTAGAGGAGGGTGGCGCTTCGCCATCAGGGTCCGCAGAGGCACTGGAGGAGGACGAGGCGGAGCTGGAGCTGCAGAAGCAGCTGGAGAAGGGGCGCCGGCTACGGCAGCTGCAGCAGCTGCGAGACAGCGGTGAGAAGGTGAGACTGGGTGCTGGCTGGCTGGGGGGACCAGTGTGTCTGTGGCAGCCTGTCTTTGTGAGCACCTGTGTTGTAGGCAACAGCCATGTTCCCATTTGAAGTCTCTTTTCCGTGTAATGTCATGTTGGAGCAGGTTTCTAGGTTTCTGTGGTGTTTTCACCATAAGGTGCTCGTTTTAGTGGTTGGAGCCTTGCATCTCCTTTTTCCCCCTGTGAATATTTGTTGATGGCTGCTGTCAGAACGGCATTATTCTCGGGTGGGGGTCACTGGTGAAGAGGACAGCCGAGGGACCCTGTGCTTATGGGGCTGACTTTCTAGGGTGTTGTTGGGCAGCAGCAGTGACCTTGTGAAGACCGGAGCAAACAATCACTTCTCATAGGGATGAGAGCTGGGCAGACAAAATCAACATGACACGAGAGAGTAGTAGGAGGGTTCGGATCTTAGATGGGATGTTCAAGGAAGACCTTTCAAAGGGTGCCGTTTGAGCTGAGACTTGAGTGACACAAGGAGCCATCCTTGCAGAGATTTGGGGGTAGTGGTAGAGGGGACAGCAGTGTCTTCAGGAGAAATGACCTTAGAGTGTTCCAGGTAGGCTGGAGCAGAGAGTGAGGGGGTGGTGGTGTGAGCCGAGGTGGAGACGTTGGTGGGGCCAGTGTCCGGGGTGGGGGTTGTGGGAGAGGCACTCGAGGCCATGGTCATCACTGACCTCACCAGGGCACTTAGTGTGCCGGGCGCTGCTCAGGTGCTTTACGTGTATTGATTCATTTAATCCTCACAGCAACGCCCTGCGAGGAAGTTTCTGTTGTTTTCGTTTTACAGACAAGGAAACTGAGGCATAGGCATTAGGCAAGTTGGCAGAGCTGAGTTTCGAACAGCTTGACTCCAGAGACCACATTTTTAACCCTACACTTCCCACTTAGGGGGAGAGAGGAGCTTGGAAGGGAAGAGGCCGGAGGGAGCCCCAGTGCTCACCATGTTGGGTAGAGGCGGGGGGCTCCTGCAGGGGAGTTGAAGAAGCAGCAGCCCCTTGAGGTGTAGGAAGGAAGCCGCAGGAATGAGGCCTCAGGAGCCAGGAAAGGGTTTTGAGGTGAGGGAGTGAGGAGGTGAAGTCAGGGATGACATGGCAGAGGCAGTTCCGGTGGATTCCAGAGGACTGGGAAGATAGAGCGTGAGGAAGTGAGGACAGCAGCTGGGACCGTTTTCCTTAGAGCAGGATGGGGCACACTTTCTGTTGAGGGACCAGATGGTCAATAGTTGAGGTCTAAGGGCTTATGGTCTCTGTTGAAGCTGCTCAGGTGCTCTGCCATGGTAGGGAGAGCAGCCACAGACCATATGTAAATGAATAGGTGTGGTCAGGTTCTAATAAAACTTTATTTATAAGAACAGGAGGTGGGCCACAATTTGCCCAGTCTGGCTCTAAAGAGAAACAGAGAAATGGAGCAATAAGCTGAAGGGGGTGCGAATTGAGAGAGGTTTTTCTTTTTCAAATTTGATGGTTGGTAGCATCAGCATTAAAAATTATCTCAAAGAATCATAGAGGATTGTAAAGGTCATACAGTCCAGTGGTTCTCAGCTTGGCTGCACATTAGCAAGTTTTTAAAACATATATGAAGCACCTTCTATACCATTTACATGCAGAAAAGCTAAAAGCATATTATAGTAGGCACCTTTATTTATGTTTCCTCTAGATTCAATAATTATAAACTTTCATCACGGTTCTCTTCCTTCTTTTCTCTCTTTTTCCTGAA
Organism: Avahi laniger; assembly: GCA_963575035.1. Classification (NCBI taxonomy): domain Eukaryota; kingdom Metazoa; phylum Chordata; class Mammalia; order Primates; family Indriidae; genus Avahi; species Avahi laniger. The sequence continues at coordinate 38,516 of CAUYSK010069721.1, forward strand.
CCACTGGAAGTCGTGATGCTTCACCTATAAGCACTTCAGCAGGCATCTCAAAATAAAGACATTTTCCTATGTTACCACATGGCCCTGAAAGTTCCATAAATATCCCATGTACCAAACTCCCAGTTATCCTCCAAACGTCTTTTTAGTTTTTCTTTTCTTTCTTTTTTTTCTGAGACAGAATCTTGCTCTGTTGCCCCGGCTAGAGTGCAGTGGCGTCATTGAAGCTCCCTGCAACCTCCAACTCCTGGGCTCAAGCGATCCTCCTGCTTCAGCCTCCCGAGTAGCTGGAACTACAGGTGCACACCACCACGTCCGGCTAATTTTTTCTATTTTTTGTTGCTCAAGCTGGTCTCAAACTCCTGAGCTTAGGTGATCCTCCTGCCTCAGCCTCCCAGGGTGCTAGGATTACAAGCATGAGCCACCATGCCCGGCCTTCTTTTTAGTTTCTTTATTTAGCCAGTATTCAGTCAAGTTTCACATCCTCAAAGGAGTTTTTTTTTTTAATGATGCAGATTCTCAAATATGTCTGATGTCAAGATAGAGAGGGAGGAATTAATGATGGAAAAGGAGAAAGAAAGAGCTGTTCTTCCCTAGAAGAGCTGGAAATGGAAAAAAAAAGATATTTGCAGGCAGGGATGGGGCCTAGAGTACAGGTGGCAGGTGGCTTTGAGAGAAGCCAGGCTGTGTCCTCATTTATTGCAGCAGGGAAGGTGGGGGAGGGGGACAGCAGATGCAGGTAACTTTGGTTGGGGGAAGTTAAGGAAGCCCATGTCTGAGTGTCCCCGTGTTTTCTAGTGAAGAGGGTGAGTGAGTGGAAGTGGGAGGAGGGGGAGACACCCTTGGAAGGTGTGAGGTGTGCAGAGGGGGAGGTGTGAGGAGGGGGAGTGGGGGAGGGGGTGGGAGGAAGTGAGAGAGGTATGAGGAGGGTAGATGTGAGGAGGGGGAGGGGGAAGAGGGGAAGGTGTGAGGAGGAGAGGAAGGGGAGGTGCGAGGGGGGAGAACACCCATGGAGGAAGAGTAGGCTCACTGGAGATTGGCGGGGCTCCCCTATCAGCTGTGGGTTTGAGGGGACCTGCTGAGCACATCTGTGGATCTCTCTGGCCGTGTTCAGCTGCTCCGTGTAGTCCACGAGTAGGCGGGTGGTTGGGATTAAGCAGAACTGGGCTTTCTAGGGAGGTGGGCATGGCAATTAAGGTCTTTACAGAGCAGGGATTCTGTTGATCCTCCCCAACTCCAAGCTACCTAACAAGGGACAAGGCAGGGGGAGCAAGGGATGTGAGGATGGAGCCAGGGGTCTGGATGCGGTTGGATTGCTAGACTGAGGTTAGCAGAGTAAATGAGCAGGAGCAGACAGTGAGGGTGCTTGGAACTGAGATTTTGAAGGCATGTGGCCACTGGTGATGGTAAAGGCAACAGGGTGACCCTGGGGTGAAGGGCTGAGGAGGTGATCACTGGAGGTGAGGAGGGCAGGGAAGCTCTGGGGCAGTTAGTGGATGGGCCATTTTGAACCAGAGGTCACCAAGAGCTGGGTGCTGAAGTGCTTTGTGTGGGAGGGGAGAGTGAGGAGGTTGGAAGTCGCCGGGTGAGGAAGGAATAGCAGGCGACGCGGGCTGGCGGCATGAGCCTCAGCGGGCCTGGGATCGTTGCAGGAGGAAGGAAGGAGTGGAAATGTTTGGAGGTGGGTGATGTTTGGTGACGGGGAGGGAGGAGGACAGACCCCACTAGACAGACATCTAGTCCCTTAAGAACTTTGGGTGTGAGGAAATCAGCTTTCATTTGAGACGACCACAGGGGAGGTGTGTCATCGGGAGCAGCTGGGTGTCAGGGCACGCTGCTGGAGGGAACATGCAGCTAAGTGGCTGCGTGCTGGCCTTTGAGACTTTGCAGGTCCTCGTTTTCGCAGCCAGCGCTGTTCCTGGGAGTGCCTGGGCACAGAGCCTTGTGCCTCTGTGTAGTCGTTTGCTTAGAATAGTTGCATCGGATGAAGAGAAGGGACATCTCGAAACCTGCCTTTTCTCCTTCCTTCCCACACTCCCACGCTGACCAAGTGCCTGCCACATGCCGCTGTGCTGCACTACAGGGCATGTAGTGCAGAGTCAGTCATTCTTTAAGCAGTAAATATTTCAGTGCCCCAAAGCACTAAAGTCTCTGTCCTCGAGGAACTTCTGTTCTAATGGGAGGAGATGGAAGAAAGTAAGAAAATAACATGACCAATGTCGGGTAGTGATGACACCGTGAAGCTGCATACCAAAAGGCAAGGCCCTAGAAAGGAGTGAGGGGTGAGCATTCTTATTTGAAATAGGATGGTCAGGGAAGGGCCCCCTACGAGGTGACAGTTGACCTGAGATCTAAGCCATTCTGAGCTGGGAGGACATGGAGTGCCCAGGGCCCCGAGGGCGGAGGGGATAGACCTGCTCAAGGAGCATCACTGGGGCTGTGCTTCCAGGCAGAGGAGGATGAGGGGAGCGATAGGGAAGGGTGCATGGAGAGATAGGCGGAGATAGCCGGTGGCCTGGGCTGGCGGAACCGTGTGGTAGAGTTAACCATTAGGGCGCTGCAACCTGAGTTTGTATTTTAAAAAATCATTCTGGCTGCTGTGTGAAAAGGGACTGAGTAGATCACAGGTGGAGGGAGGGTGATCAGCTGGGAAGCTGGTGCAGTCATCCACTCCAGATGGCGGTCTAGGGTGGCAGCCTTGGAGACGGTAAGAAGGGGTTGTATTTGGAATATAGTTTTTGAGGGTAGAATTGACAGTACTTGTTGATGGATTAGAGAACCATCTCTAATGGTTGATGGATGTGAGTGAATTAGAGAAGTTGAGGATGACTCCCAGGAATTCTGACTGGAACAGCTGGCTGACTGGTAGGGCCACTTACTGAGATGGAAAAGACTAGGGGAGGAACAGGTTTTGGGGAAAAATCAAGTGTTTGATTTTGGTTAAGTTTGAGACGCTTCTTTATTAGAGGGAGGTGATATTGAGTAAGCAGTTGGATGCATGAATTTGAGCTTTAGAAGAGAGGCTCAGACCAGTGACATAATGTGGAAGTGAGTATATAGATGGGATTTAAAGCTGTGGGATCGGCTGGAGTCACCAAGAGAGTGAAGCTAGATAAAGAGAAGAGACATAGGCCTCAGTAAAGTGTTTAAAAAGAAAGAAAATATATACACATGTATATACATTAAAAATAAGAAGGGGACCTACTAAAAAAAAAAGAAGAGAACTTAGGTTCCAGGAGAAGAGCTGGAGAAAGTGCAATTGAGGAAGGTAAAAGAGGAGAATGTGTCATCCTAGAAGCCATGTATGGAAAGGGTCTTAAGAGGAAGGTAGTGATCGTCTGTGGCCAATGCTACAGAGAATTTGGATATCAAGAGGATGGATGGGGCACTGGCTCAGGCCTGTAATCCCAGTACTCTGGGAGGCGAGGGGGGAGGATTTCTTGAGGCCAGGAGTTTGAGACCAGCCTGAGCAATGGAGACCCCATCTCTACAAAAAGTAGAAACATTAGCGGGGCATGGTGGCACACGCCTGTCGTTCCAGCTACTCAGGAGGCTGAGGCAGGAGGATCGCTTGAGCCCAGGAGTTGGAGGCTGCAGTGAGCCGCTGCACTCTAGCCAGGGCGACAGTGAGTGAGACCCTGCCTCCAGAAAAAAGAAATTGGGTTTGTACCTCACACCTTAGAGAGAGAACTTCAAAGTAAGAACTTAACATTTCAAAAGAAAATTAAGGAAGTTTCGTTTATGACTTTCTGGCAGAAAAATTTTTTTTTTTTTTTTTTTTTTTTTGAGACAGAGTTTCACTGTGTTGCCCGGGCTAGAGTGCTGTGGCGTCATCTTAGCTCACAGCAACCTCAAACTCCTGGGCTCAAGCGATCCTCCTGCCTCAGCCTCCCGAGTAGCTGGGACTACAGGCATGCACCACCATGCCCGGCTAGTTTTTTCTGTATATTTTTAGTTGCCCAATTAATTTTTTTCTATTTTTAGTAGAGACGGGGT
>CAUYSK010069722.1:0-30977 GCA_963575035.1 Avahi laniger
TCCAGAAGGGTGGGGGAGGGGTGGATGATGAGACATTATCTAATGGGTACAATGTATGTTATTCAGGTGATAGATACCCGAAGAGCCCTGGCTGCGCCACTACATAATATATCCATGCAACAAAATTACAATTGCATCCCAAAAATTTATACAAATGTAATTTTTTAATTGAGTAAAATATTTAGAATACTGATGATAATGGTGATAGCCATGGGAAAAATAATGTTAGAATATGAAATTCCAGGAAGCTCATGGGTGCAAAATTAAACAAAGTGGTGGGGAATGCTTCACTGAAAAAATGGCATTTGAGCAAAGACTTTAAAAAAGTCAGGAAACAGGTCATACAGCTAGCTGGAAGAGGAACATTCCAGAGATTGGGGGAAAAAATGATGCAAAGGCCTGCACTGGGAATGTGCCTGCTATTTTAAGGAATATCAAGTAGCTAGCTTGCTGAAGTTCAGTGGTGACTGACGACTAGTAGGAGATGAGGCTAGAGAGGAAATGGGATAATTAGTGTCGGCTTTTAGGCCATTGTGTCTAATTTGACATCTTCTTTGAGTGAGTAGAAAGCCAGAAAAGGGTTTCGAATAGGGGAATGATTTGTAATTTATATTTTTTAAAGGTTTTCTTTTGTTTTAAATTTTTTATTTTAGTTTAATTTTGTATGTACAAAAAATTGCAAAAATAATATACAACTATTATGTACCCATAATAATTAAAAATTAAAAATTGTACAAAGAGTTCCCATATATTCCTCACCTCACTTTCCCTAATGTAAACACATTACATCAATAACAGGAAATTAACATTGATACAATATTATTAACTAAACTACCAATCTTAATTAATTTCACATATTTTTTAAAACTTATGCTCTTTTTCTGTCTGGTATCCTATCCTGGGTCATATGTTGTATTTAGTTGATTTTTTTTCTTCATTGTTCTCTTCTAGCCTGCAACTGTTCTTCAGTTTTTTCTTATCTTTCATGACCCTGACACTTTGGAAGATCGTCAATCAGTAATTTTGTAAAATGTCTCTCAATTTGAGTTTATCAGATATAATACTTTTTCATGATTGGAAAGCGTAATAATCTGCTCAGGCTACTATCATAACAACAACAAAAAACTCAGATTGGGTGGTTGAAACAAGAGAAATTTATTCCTCATAGTTCTGGAAGCTGGGATCAAGGGTGCAGCTGATTCGGTGTTTGGTGAGAGATCTCTTCCTGGCCTAACTTCTCACTGTGTCCTCACATGTCCTTTCCTCTGTGCACATGCATAGAGTGGTAGGAGGTTGGAGAATGAGCTCTCTGCTGTCCCATTTTATAAGGACACTCATCCAATTGGATAAAGGTCACAGACTTATGGTCTCAAGTAATTATAACCTTAATAACTTCCTTAGAGGCCCATCTCCAAATACAGTGACACTGTGGGTTAAGGCTTCAACATATGAATTTTAGAGGGGACACAGCTGTTCCGTCTATAACAGAAGGGTTTGTATTTTTGACAAGACTACCATATGCAAAAACGTCTTTATGTATCATATCAAGAGATTTACGATGTTAATAATATGTCTTATTACTGGTGCTTACCTTAATCACTTAGATAAACTCATATTTGCTACATTTCTCCACTATACAGTTAATATCTTTCCACTTATAGTTAATAAATACCTTTGGAGAGATATTTTAAGACTATGTAAATCCTGTTTCTGTTCAAATTTTTGTCCACTAATTTTCGCATCCATTAGTGAATCTTGCCTGCACTATTATTAGTGGGGCATTTGCAAAGATGATTCTCTTTTCATTTCTTTCTTTCATTCCTTTTTAAATTGGAATTCAACTGTAATGAAGTTGAATTGCCCATTTATGTATTTGATTTTTATATTGGTATAGATTCATAAGCATATTTTATTTTAGGGGTTAAAGTTAAGTGCTATCATTATTTATTATGTTCAAATTATTTTAACTTTGCTCATTAGGAGCTCCTTCACGTTTGCTCCTTTTTTTGTTTGTTTGTTCATTCACTTTATTTTGTTTTGTTTTGGAGTAATTCCTTACCTTCTGACATCTAGGCTCATCTTGTATTTTCCTTGCTCAGCTCTTCAAGGAGCCCTGGTTTCTTATGTTGGAGAATGGTGTTTATAAACCAAGATATGATGCTAGGTGTGCTCACTGTTCTGGAGTGTCACTGCTTCTAGGCCCTTTAAGAATTAGGAAACATACAAATGTATAGTATCTCACACATACATTCACATGCATATTTCTTAATCTGTTTTAATTCATTAAAAACCATGAATTTATACCGATACTTCTTATTCCAATCCAACATCATAGGGTATATTTTAGTCTTCCTCCTTTCCTTATGTCTTTCTCCAACAGTGAGAAACCAGGCTTTCATTATCTACATGTATTAATACGTATTTTCTTCCTTACCCCTTAAGAGTGGTATGTTATTCATTCCTTTTTTTTTTTTTGAGACAGAGTCTCACTCTGTTACCCTGGCTAGAGTGAATGTCGTGGCATCATCCTAGCTCACAGCAACCTCAAACTTCTGGGCTCAAGCAATCCTCCTGCCTCAGCCTCCCAGGTAGCTGGGACTACAGGCACGCACCACCATGTCCGGCTAATTTTTTCTATTTTTAGAAAATAGACTTGGCCAATTTCTTTCTATTTTTAGTAGAGAGGGGGCCTTGCTCTTGCTCAGGCTGGTCTCGAACTCCCGAGCTCAAACGATCCACCCGCCTCGGCCTCTCAGAGTGCTAGGATTACAGGCATGAGCCACTGCGCCTGGCCATGTTATTCATTCTTATTTTTTTAATAATAATAACATTATTTATTAAAAGTTCTTTATATATGAAACATTATTTCCAGTGATTTACATATAATAACTCATTTAATTTTCACAAAAGATATGTAAATTAGATATTGTTATTTTCATTATACAGATGAGAATTCTAAAATATAAAGCTCAAGGTCACACAGCTAATAAGAATTGGAGTTCAGGATGTCTAGTCTCAAAGACTGTGTTCTTAACCACTATGCTAATAAGGAACAGCAATAAGAAATAGAATGAAAGATACGTGTTATAACTAGGAAATCATGTGTTTGTCTACATTTGAAATTCAACAGGATACACAAACTAACTGTTCTTCAGGGTTACTTGATAAAAGATAAAGTTCTTATACCTCTGTAATAACCAGTTAGAAAAATGTAATAAAAACAAAGATCCCATTCACAATATCAACAAAAACTGTAGGGCATCTAGGAATAAATCTAACAAAAGATGTGCAAGGCTTTTCCTTATGAATAAAACTACAAAGCATTATTAAAAACATTAAAAATCTGAATAACTTTAAAGATTAATTGATGCTAAAATTCAATATCTTCTTCTCAATAGATAAATAGGTAGATAGATCCAATTCAATTCCAATCGAACACCCAAGCAGGATTTTTCTTAATGACAATTGATAAATTAATCTATAAAATTCCTATGGAAGTAAAAGTCAATATTGAAGGAGAAGAATAAGATATCAAAACATAAAAGAAGACGTGGCAATCAAGTAACTAAGACAATGAGATAATGGCATGCAGATGGATAAAACAATGGATCAGAATAGAGATCTAAGATACAAAAATACAGCTATTGTAAACACTTAATAGAAGGAAGAGATGGAACTACAGATAAGTACAGAAGGATAGGCTATTCAATAAATTGTTCTGGGATAATATGGAAAAAGAATACAATTAGATTCCTATCTCATAAAATGCACAAAAATAAATTACAGATAAAGATGCACATATGAATAATAAAAATTCCAACTTTCAGAATAAAGATTATCTTTATAATTTCAGGGTAGGAAGACTTGCTTAAAATTCAAAAAAGCAAAAGTTATAAGAGTAGACTAAAAAATTTTACTACATAAATACTAAAGGCATTCTTAATACATTTGCTTTCATTTGTTAGTGCTTGTATTTCATTTTGGGCTTCCCTCATTTCCTGGTTGGTTTGAATCATTTATTTATTTGGGGGTATGTGAGACATTATTATGATTTCAAGAGTCAGAGCTATATAAACATATACTCAGAGAAATGTTACTCCACTTCATCCTTGCTAACTGATTCCCCATAGGTAATTAGTTTTTTATTTATCCTGTGCTTTTTTTTAACAAATGAGCATACACTTATGTACTTTCTTATATCCCTTCTTTTTTACATGAAAGGTAGCATGCTATACTCTTTTGTACCTTATTCAATTTACAGTCTATGTTGGAAATGACCCCATATTAGTTCACAGAGCTCTTCCTCATTCTTTTCTTATAGCTATTTAGTATTCCACTGTGTGACATACCATAGTTTATTCAACCAGTCTCCCATGAACGGCATTTAGGTTATTTACAATAGTTTGCAATTAAAAACACTATTGCAACTAATAAAATTTTGCATTCATATTAGCAATGTATGAATGTGTCTATTTTCCTACAGCTTTGCCAATGAAATGTGTTGCCACTTTCTTCAATTTTTTTGAGTTTGATAAGTGAGAACTGGTATCTGAGTGGTTTTAATTTGCATACCTCCAAATTTGAGTGAATTTAAACATTTTTCCTATGTTTGAAGGTCATTTTTATATCTTTTATGGTAAATTTTCTGTTCATGTATTTTTCCCATTTTTCTATTGGGTTTTTGGTTCTTTTCCCTTCCTTATTTATATTTTAAAAAAATCGCTTCACCATCATGCTGAGGACAAGTTGTAGACGGACACTAGAAGAAACAGAGAGACAGCTTACTGGTTATTTCAATAATCCAGATGAGAGATGATGCAAGATAATCATAGTACAGGTGGTGAGCCATGGTCAGATTCCAGGTATAATTTGAATGTAAACCAAGAGAATTTCCTAACAGACTGTTTGTAGGGCGTAAGACAAAGAGAGAAATCAAGATGAAATCCATGTATTTCCAGCTGACCAAGTGGAAGCCTGGATTTGTCATTTACTGAGACAGAGAGGCCCTTGGTTGAGGCAAATTTTGGGTGTGAGTGATAATCAGAAGCTAGATTGGGCCTGTGTTAATTTTCAGATGCCCATTAGACTTTTAAGTGGAAATGTCAAGAAGGCAACTAGGTATACAATTTTGGGGTCTAGAGGGGAGTTTCTGAATATAGATGGTATTTATATCCATGAAAACTAGATACAATCATCACATGAGTGAGTGTAGACATAAAATCAATATAGATGGATTGAACTGTAAGTAATTCCAACATTAAGAGATCATGGAGAAGGGAAGGAATTAGCCAGAGACTGAGAAGGAGCAGCAAATGAGGTATTAGGAAAACAAAAAGAATACTGTGCCCTTGAAACAGAGGGAAGAACCAATTTCAATGAAAACATAATGATCAAAAGTATCAAATGCTACTGACAGGTAAGTAAGAAAAAGACCAAGAATTGACCATTAGATTGAGCAATATAATGGTTATTGGAGACCTTGACAAGAGCAGCACTCTAAGTGCTCGTAAGTTAAAGATAAAATACCAACTCCAGTGAATTTCACAGTGAGAGGGGTGGAGTTTGAGACTAGCAGCATTGGACAAATTATGAAGAATTTTGCTGTAAAAGATTTAAGCCACATTTCAGTATCATGAAATACAGTATCAGAAGAAATGTATATATTAGATGACTTTTATGAGCACTAAAGCCTTAATAAGGAGAAAAGTAAAAAGGAGAATGTAGGCTAAAATAAAGAGGTAAGAAAATTTAATGAAATTGTAGATGCAACATATCCATTAGGATGATTTTAGTTTATTTAACAAATGCTTACTATGTGTTAGGCATGACTCTAAGGATTTATAAATACAACTCATTTAATCCTTCTTCTAGTCCTCAAAATTCAAATAAAACCATCCCTTTTCCAGTTTTTAAATCTACTCAAAGAGAAGTCCACGATTTTACTTTCTTATCTCCCCAGGTAGTTATCCAAAACTTTTGGCTGTCTGGTGTCATCTGGCTTTGTTTGGGTTTTTCATATCCACCATGTTCTCTCCTGCCTTCATTTGCTGTTTCCCCTGGCTGGAAAAATTTTTTCACCTCTCCCTCTTACCCCATTGCTTATTTAATTTCTGTTTTTCTTTCACTTCTCAGCTCAACCATCATTTTTGAGGAACACATTTAACTCTCACTACCTAGACAAAAACAGTGGTACATGGGGCTACAGTAGCATGTTGTGGAGATTAAGAGAACTGTATCTAATCTAATTTGCTTATCTTGGATCTCTAACCCTCAGCATAGCGGCTTTTACTCCACGTGAAATGAGAAGTCATTGGAGGGTAATGAGAGATGACTTACCTACCTTAAAAGGTTCACTTTGGCTGCTGTATTGAGAATAGGCTGAAGGGGTACAAAGCTGGAAAGAGATCATTTATGATGCTACCAATACCCCAGTCCAGGGCTGATAGCACTGGAGATGAAAAGAGGTCATATTTGGGGTATTTTGAAAGTAGAACCAACAAAATTTATATTCAGTATGAGAGCAAGCAAATATGACTACAAGTTTTTTGGCCTGAGTAATTGGTAAGATGGAGCTGTCAGTAGCCACAAAGAGGAAAAAATGTAGGTGAAGCTTGTTTAAGGGAAAAGCAGGATTTCAGTTTTAGACCAAAGTTTTGAGGTTCATTTAGCCATCTAATAGAGATATTAAATAGGCAGTTGGCTATACAAGTTTGGAATTCAATAGAGAGGTCTGGGGATAACAATAAAAATCTGCAAGTTATCAGCACATAAAATAGTATTTAAAGCCATAAAATTGGATGAGATCACAAAGAGAATGAGTATAAGCAGAAAAGCAAACCAAGGACTGAGACCTGGGGTACTTAAATGTTAAAAGATTGGAGAGTTCTTTCTGGCTTGGCGCGGTGGCTCATGCCTGTAATCCTAGCACTCTGGGATGCCAAGGCGGCAGGATTGCTTGAGCTCAGGAGTTCAAGACCAGCCTGAGCAAGAGCGAGACCCCGTCTCCACTAAGAAACTAAATAAATTAGCTGGACAACTAAAAATATACAGGAAAAATTAGCCGGGTATGGTGGCACATGCCTGTAGTCCCAGCTACTTGGGAGGCTGAGGCAGAAGGATCGCTTAAGCCCAGGAGTTTGAGGTTGTGAGCTAGGCTGACGCCACGGCACTCTAGCCCAGGCAACAAAGTGAGACTCTGTCTCAAAAAAAAAAAAAAAAAAATATAGGAAAGAAGCAATCTGCAACAGACAGAATGAGCAATCAATGTAGCCAAATGTGGTCTTCTAGAAGTAAAATGAAAGTATATCAAGGAGAAAGGAGTCAGGACCATTGGCTGGTCTTTTGAATAAATCATTGTCACTTTATAAAAACTGTACAAATTTAAAAGACTTCTACAGGGTATAACAGCTAGATAAAATGCATAGTCTGAAATTTAATACTGCTTTGGAAGAGCCAGTGGTAAAAAATATTCTGGGGTCCACTTGGTAAATTTGGCTAGAGTATTAGAAGACATGAACACTTATTGAAAGGAACAGCTGCAGATTGACTTCAAAAGCAAGAATCAGAATAGTATAAGGACCTTATTTTGGTAAAAACATATACATACATACGGGGCACAGAGAATGATCAGAAAGGATATATACCAAGGTGTTAACAGCGGTAAACTCTGGATGATGGGAGTATGAAGTGTTAATTTTCAATATTTTAGCTTGCTGTGTTTTCTAAGTTTCTACAATACACATGTACTCCTATCGTAAAATATTTTAAACATTTTTCAAAAGAAGTAATGATTCATGAAATCACATTTTGTTGATAAATTAAGACAACTGACAATTGACCATTGAATCTAGCAAGACAGAAGTTTCTGGCGACCTTGACAAGATTTGTTTTAGTGGAGTAGGGGGAGAAAAACCTGAAAGTTTGTCAGTTCCTCAAAATATTAAACATAGAGTTATCATATAACCCAGCACTTACACTTCTAGATACATTCCCAAGAGACTGAAAACATACATCCATACAAAAACTTGTGGACAAACATACATAGCAACATTACTTACAGCAGCGCAAAGTGGAGACAACTCAAATATCCATAAGAGATGAGCGGATAAATAGAATGTGGTATGTCCATACAATGGAATATTAAGCAATAAATAGTGAAGTACTGATACATGCTACATGGACAAACCTTGAAAATATGACGCTAAGTGAAAGAAACCAATCACGAAAGAAAGTATATTGTGTGATTCCAGTATATGACATGTTCACAACAGGCGATTCCATAGAGACAGAACGTGCATTAGTGGTTGCCTAGGGCAGAGGGTGAGGGGACAGGGAGTGCTAATGGGTATGAGGTTTGTTTTGGGGGTGTTGAAAATGTTCTAAAGAGTGTTGATGGTTGTACAACTCTGTGAATGTAATAAAAACCAGTGAATTGCACACTTTAAAAGGTTGAATTTTATGGTACATGAATTACATTTTAATAAAGCTGTTACTAAAAAAAACTCAACAGAATCTAGTTGAAATTTGCATTTCCCTCTCAGTACTTTCTGATTTATTGTTTTCTCTTTTGTTGCTACCGTACAGGTTTTTTCTTTTAACCTCTTTTACTTCCAGGGATTTATTAATCATTTTTTTTATCACTGTATCCTTCTCCCCTCTTTTAATCTCTACCTCCACACCGCTCCCAAACTCTCCCAAATCAAAGATTAACCACATAGAAAAACTACATTTGAAAATTTAAAAAGTATTAAATGAGACCACTGTTCAGATCTACTTTTCACACAATGCAAGTAACATATGTACATATTCCCCCGCTACCAAAAGCAGCATTTGTCTAGGAATAATAAAACATCACTTTAAGCAAACAATGTATCAAATAACCTGAATTGCAAAACACGTTTTGAATTATACAAAATTACTTTGCAAAGTTACAAGTGTCCCCCACTCTTGAGAAATGTTTGAATAGTAAATAATGCTACTGTAATACATTTTCCTTCATGAAACAAACAAAAAAAATAACAAAATGGTAAGTAGAAGATATCATCACTTTATGGGTAAAGAGACCAAGCAAGTACATACATACATAAACTCATTGCTAAAGCTAAGTTTGCAGCTGATATCTCTCTTGGATTGTAGAATTTCAATAATACACAATAATTATCTATTGTAGGAGTAACACCTGAGCAATTTAGCTAAAGATACAAACAATAACAAAAATCCTACACAAATATTCAAACTTGGAGAATTCAAGTTAAAATAATAGAAAAATATAAAATTTTTCCTTCCAAAAATAGGTATCTAAGACAAAGGTTTAGATACCCCCACACAGATTATTCATAAGTCATATGTGAATCAACCTTGTGTTCTTTAAATAAAATTTTATAATCAACTGATGAAAAAACAAGTTTTATAAGACACTTTCAGAATACATCTACAATTAACTTATTAATACAAAAGTATATGTTAAAAAACAGAGCCATTTCATTGAAGTCTTTTAAGTATAGGAGATTGTATTATTTCTGGTGCATCTTCTTACGCATTTCTTCAAGAGCTGCTTCTTTCTCTCTTAGCACCTGCTTAAGTCTTCTTATTTTTTCATCTCGAATGGTTTCTTCTAACTCTGGTGGTGTCACAGGGAAAATATCTTCAGCATAATTTTTATTAAAGGAATGACTTTGTTCATGAGCTGCATTTGAACTCAATGAGCCTTTCTCTTGCTTCTCATGGATATAGTATTCTATCTCAGTCTTCTTTTCTTCTACGCTCTTGCTGAGGCTTGTGTGAATGTTATGTTGTGATACATCTGAAGCTGGTAAAATACTGTTAAGGAGTTGGGAACTGGTGACATTAGTTCCCCCATTTATGGCTGTGTCATAAGCACTCTCAGTTTTTCTCTTCTTTGTGTGATCCATCTTCTTAATGGTTTTTGCTTTTCTTTTCTTATCAAGACTCTGTTGCAATGTGAAATAAGATTCCAAAAGAAAAACGTTATTCCTATACATATGTGTATGTATCTATCTCGTGCTGTCAAATTTAACAAAGTTTGTAGAAACAAGTATTTAGTAATTATACATAAATCTGCACAATTTATTGGTACAACTACAGCAAGAAAGGAATATTTACCACTGTATAGTATCAAAATGAATAATGATGTCCTGGTGATATCCACTAAGGATAAATTGCCCAATTCGTTTTCTTGCTCAAGTATGATGAGCCATATTGACCCACCACCAAAAACAATAGCACTTGTGAAGTGCCTGAGAAATACAATTGATTTTCTCTCTTCCTTTGCACAGTAGGCTTATGTGTAATATTTGAAAAAATTTGACTAGCCTCTGATCTGAAGTTCAGAATTATTAAATGATGATATATTCTTAGGCAGAATAATAGTATAGTAGGCAAAGTTACAGGGACATTTCTTTTCATCATTATTGACCATATAGGTTGCTTAAAATGTCTGGATTAAGAGTATTGCTGCAATGAACATCTGAATGCTTATATGTCCCACTATACTTGGATTATTTCCTTTAGATAGTCTTCAAAGTAGGATAACTAGTTAAAAAGCTACGGCTATTTTCTTATAATAGTATCATGGAAAAAATAAATAGTAGCTAAATAAAAATACTTAAAATAACATCTTTAGTTAACTAGGAATGCATTTTTACCTGTGCATATATGGTTCTTTTTATCGTTTTGGTATAATATATATATTTATAAATTTGGTAACAATCATCTTTCATACTTATGTACAATGCTAAAAATGAAATCAAGAAAATTAATAAATCCATATATCTTTGTAGTACCTATAAACAACACTTTAAAATCTATTACCTGTTTTCTTTCTTCTGCCTTCACCGTAAACTCTGTATCTTTGTAAGTACCACTCTTCGCCAAACTGCTAAAGGAATCAAAACCTTCTCCAGAGCCAAAATGGTCAGGAATTCGACTAAGACACACTCTCAAATCTTTAGTGAGACCAAATATCTTTTTAAATTCAGCATCACTCTTCAGATACGATGTCTTATTATTTCTTCCTTGCAAAACTTTCTTGTTTCTTTCTTTAGTATCTTTTTCTAATGTTGATGCCATCTCATTCTGGATCTGGAATTAGGAAAAGAAAACAAACAATATTGCTAATTACTCAAATTATTTTATCAAACTAGCAACTAAGTGATTATCTCATCTTATACAAAAGAACACATGAAGTTTTAAAATCCTAAATGGTTGGTTTGCATTACCCTTGCCTTACCACCCACACTTGAAAACTGAATTTAACTAAGTACAAACTTAAAATATTCCCCTACAATTTCTCATTTAGTTCGTTGCCCTAGAAAGGTAACAAATAGTCAATTCTCAAACACCTAAAATGAGAATGCAAACTAATGACAACTTAAAAATATATATGACATTATTTAGAAATTGTAGTCTTCTGGAAAAGTCTTATTAATAAATCTTATATTTAATACTCAGAATTCACTACTTTGTATCTCTAGAGTTCAATGAATTCTGTACTGGAGGGGAGAAATACTGACATTATTCAGTAGACCTCTAAATAAGCAAGGAAAAGGTAAGCACAAATATTTAGTAAGCACATAGACACATATTTTAAGGAGAACAGAAAGGTAACTATGTGGGTATGTTGGGTAATTGGACAAGAAGCCAGAAAGAAGAGCTAAAATAAAAAAAAGGAAAATTGTGTACCAAAAAAATTCCATCATTCAAAGATGTTGATAAAATCCTATTTCTACAAATTACTGAAAGGTACTAACTAGCCCTGTCTCACCTCTTCCATGGTCTACCTAAAAAAACTTCTGAATATCTCCCCAAGACACATATACACACCCCAAAAAGCATTAAAACCCAGCTCTCCTATATGCATAGCATTGATCTCCTCATATACTAAAAAGCAGGCTATTAAGTATATATACACATATATGTGCATGTGTACATATGTATTTATATATACACTAACACAAATTTACTAAGCTTTGAATTCACATTATCCTTCCCCAACTCTTCTAAACCTTGTTGCTCTGTGACTTTTTGTTTTTGTTTTAAAGATTTAGCGCACCAAGTAATTCAAGAGAAAGATACTGCTTAGACTATCCCAACTGTACTCCTCCTCAAATAGTTACTCTGATGAAAGCTTTGACTTAATTAAGCATTCATATATTTATAGTATGTGTATAGTAGGGTGGGTTGGGGGAGAAGAGGTATCATAGATAATTTTGAGAAACTAAGAAAGAAAAATTTTCTATAAAAATATATAAACAGAACACCCTGACACGGGAAAATTACCTTTGGTTCTTGGTCTCTGAAAACCCATTGCAGTGAAGTAACATTTGTTGCATCAACAGAGGAACTTATTTTCTCTATGCTCTGGATGGTATTTTCTTTTCTGGGGGCATTTTGTCCTGTACTAAATCCATCTGGAAAGACTGGATTTGCGAATAAAGTCTTACTCTGTTTTAAGTAGTTACTGGATTGATTCGTATTATGTGGATTTGTGGTAGAAGGAGATGGTTTCTCAACTTTTTTATTCTTCTCTGCCCTTAGATTGGCCATGAAAGCAAGCTGGGTATTGGGAAGTGATTTTGTCTCCATATGGGAAGATTTACTTTTAGCCAAAACAATATTTACAACCTCTCTGGATATTTCTGTGACTGGACTTGAACTGACTATCTGTAACATGTCTTTTCTTAGTGGAATATCAGGAGAAATAGAATTCTGTTGGTCAATTTGTGATGGCAGAACATCTGTCCCCTTTTTAGCCAACAGATAGACTTTCCCATTAAACATAACCAAAGCATTATCTTTAATAGGCATATTTTTGGATTGTGTCCCACTAGGACTGATGGTACTCAATGGTGGCATATTTACAATATTATCTCCCAAACTTTTCTTATCTACAAAAGTTTTTAAAATCTTTGAAGCCACATTATTTGAAGACTTAACAGGAACAAGAGATGGCTGTAGATTTTCTTGAAAAATCCATTTCACTGGAGCAGCTTGAGAATGTTGACCACCTTTTAATTGTCTCTCTGCAGCAATATTCACTGGAATTTGTGTGGTATTTAGTATCACTGGCTTTGCTATTTCTTTAACAGGTTTTGGATAAATGTTTTGTAAGTTCTTTGTAACTACATTTTTCACTGTATTTACAGGAGATACGTAAATAACGGTTGGTATGTGGGAGGCCTCAACTGCTCCTGAGGTACTTGTGGTTGCAGTTGCAAGTATCTTTTGCTGAACTGAAGGAGGCAATGATGATGCTGGTACAGATTTCACTTCAGCATGGGCTGGAATCTGTAAATGATGACCAGAAGGCAAAACTGGAGACTTCACAGTCATTGGAAGACTCTGGGTATTAACTACAAGATAAGATGAATCATTTTGTGTTGAGGAGGAAGGAACAGCAAATGTTTGCATGGTGAGTCCATCGATTTTCACACCATGTCTTTGAACTTTAGAAACTGCTGAGGTAAAATTTTGAGTTCCCAAAGAAGTAACTTTACCTTCTTCTGCTGTATCTACTGTTCTTGTAAGAAAATAGTTTGAAGAACTGGCTGGCTGAAAAATGGGCAATTGAACTGATGCACTTGTAGAAGAGCTGGAAATCTGAGTCTGAAAAGTAACGTGAACTGGTTTTCCTCTATTCCCTTTCAAAGCATCAGACATGACTGAAGATTGAACTAGTGGTATAAGATTTCCAGAAGAATTAGGAATTGGAAGTAATTGCAGAAGATTTTTTCCATCCAAGCCAATCGTCTGAACTACTTGGTACATGCAGCCTGAAACACTTAAAAGAACATTATGAGTAAATAAATACAACATACTACATGGTATATACATTTTATTTTTAAAACAAATATTACTTTAGAATATTAAAATATAATAAAAGTATATAATTTTTCATTTTGAGTTTTCAAAGTGAAATACTGCAAAACAAAGATTTTGAAGAAGTAGAAGAGATAAAGATACATTCAGCTTTGATTTAGATGATCTAACATGATTAGGCAATGGGTATGAGATATTCACATTTATTTCTAAAACTAAAAGTAGACTTCTCTAAGGTTTTACCCAGTATAAAATTATGCTACTAGAATAGGCTCCTCTTAAACTATTTACATTCTTCCTTCTTCTTTTCCTTGAATTATTTCCTCTTGCCCTCCTCCTTTACTCTTACCGAGCAAGATTCTCATTACCCTTCCACTTACTCTTACTCTATTTCCCCTCACTCTTTTCTCCCCCTAATCTGTTCTGTCTTCTTCCTACTAACGATTCACAAATTCTACTGTCAGCCATTCTTTTGCTTAAGGCATCTCCTATGGTGATACCTTTGTTTGCCACATTTTTGTACGGTACGCTTAGCTGAGTTACTCATGTAGGAATCATTTTCTTCTGTGACATTATTTCAGTACATTTGAGGTTTGGTGCTAAATATATAGTTCTTGGTATAGCAATTATTTTTATCATTTTATTGCCTACCAATCCATACATACAATATCACCATAATTTCAGCGAATAGTTTTCAATGAATGCAGAACAGATTGGAAATCAGTAATTTCTTTTTATACTAAACAGTTTTGATCCCCATGCTTATTTCTTAGGACTGTCTGATTTTTAAAAAAGCTAATATATACTAATTTTTGTATGTTTAATCAATTATTTGGGGATCAACTGAACGTAGACTTTTTAAGTTACTTATATCTAAAACAATCCTTCAGTTCCTGGAAAATATTGAGCTCTCGCGGGAGTCAGGGTTATCACACATACTATCATTCTACCTATGTACTCTTCCCTCATTGAACTCTTCATAGTTCAAGTCAGCATAAATCATGCTTTCCAAGAGGTATATTTTCTGACCATCTTAACTACTCTTGTCTTTCCTTCATAATTAATCTATAATATTATACCTGTTAACTTCCTTCATGGTACACATAACAGGTTCTCATCATATATTATCAGTACGTTTGTCTACAGACTATCTCTTATGTTAAATTCCAACAACATGAGTGCACAGTCCATGTCCTACAGACACAATATGGTCTTGGATGACTAAGATCACACGAAGAAAAACATTCAAGGACAACAAATAACAATAATAATTAGGATTCTCAAACGTATAAAGGTATGTTTTACTACCTATATAGGTGAGTTTTTAAAATTCTCAGATATTAATTAAAATCAATGCCAAAAATTTGATACATCCTAGGAAGTGCTGGAATTCAGTTTTACCTTTCTGCAACCCAAATAACATCATTATATCCTTACAAAAATTTAAAACAGTCTTCCGGACACTTGATAGTGTGCCACAACGCTACACTGACTTTTGAGAAAAGTTAACCTCTAAAGAGAAGAATGGCCCCAAAGAAAAGTATGAATTCTTGCTTTTCAGAGCTTGAAGAGGAAAACCCACCTTCATTACCTCCCTATACCCTTAAAAGGTGTATCTGAATTGGATAAGAACTTATTCAACAATTAATTAAACAAAAATCTACTGACTGTCTATAATAGTCCAGGCACCAGGCTCAATTAGAGGAAAAGACTCAGTAAACTATAGTCTGTAGGCTTTATCTGGTTCCCTCTCTGTTTTTGTGCAGCCCATAGGCTAAGAATGGTTTTTGTATTTTAAATGATTAAAAGAAAATCAAAAGAATAATATTTCATGGCATGAAAATTGTTAAGATTCAAATTTTAGTACCTATAAATAAAGTTTTATTAATATATAGTCACACTCATTTTTTTATGTTTTCATAGGGCTGCTTTCATGCTATAACAGTAGAGATGAGTAGTTGGAGCAGAGATCATAAGCCTAAAATATTTACTATCTGGCCCTTTACAGAAAATGTTTGCTGGCTCCCAAGATAGATCAACCCACAATCCCTAAAAGAACTTAAAATATTGGGTATATCGATATGTAAACAGAAAATTATCATAACGTGAGATAAATGATATAAGTGAATGCGTACGAAAACGCTTCCTCGTTTTCTTAAAAAATTCTCTTCCCAAAGCTTCCTAAATATGATCTTTTCCTATCTCTGTAGTGGTTCCTCAGTCTTCTCTGTCAACTCATCCTATTTAAATTAACTTTCAAATCACAGAAAGAAGTATTCTCTTCCTATTCTGTACTCTTTCCCCACATGATTTATCTTAAATGTGTAATTTCAATTAAACTACCACTTACATAACAACAATTTCAATATTTATATTGGTTGCATATTTATATTGGTTGGTCTTTGATATTCAGACTTATATATCCAACTTCCCTCCTGACCTATCCATTCAGATTTTCATAAATTGCTAAAACTCAACATGGCCAGAAGATCTCTGCCTATCCTAAGCCCCAAATTCTTTCCCTTCCAGGGTTTTCTTCTCTGGTAAATGGCATCTCATCTGTCTTAGAAGCCTAAATCAGAACAGGTAAATCTTGCTTTCTTATCCCCTTATAGTCAATCCATCAGAAAAATCTGTTGATATTATCTCCTAAATTTCCTTTGATCTGTTCAATTCTTTCCAAATCAATTGTTACCAATCTAGTCCAAGCAAACATCTCTGGCTTAGACTACTACAATGGCTTCATAATTGATCTTCTTTACTTTAGTCATATTCTCTCCCTTTCAATTCATTCAGTACACTAACACTGGTCCTACACTGCTTAAAACCTTTTGGTGGCTTTCCATTATTCTTAAGGGTGGTAGGAAGAAAACCATTGCTTCTGATGCAATGGAAGCCAAAGGAAAAGAGGGTTTCAAGAAAATCAGTCAATTCTACTAAAAGTTTCTGAGGGGCCAAGTAGGATGAGGATCTAAAGATGCTCACTGGAAATAACTGAATGAGGGTTGCTGATGGCTTTAAAAAGAGCAGTTTAGTGAGGAAAGAAATTATTAAGGGATGGATATGAAGATAGCAAGTATAGACCAATCTTTCGTGAACTTTATCAAGAAGAGAAAGACTGGCAAATAGCTGGAAGAAGAAATGGGGTCAAAGAAGGGATCTTTCTTTTTCCTTTTTTAAGGTTAGAGGAACCAGAACATATGTAAATACTAATGTGAGCCAGTTAAGACGACGACACTGGTAATAAAGGAGAATGAGGGATAATTAATGAGAAAGAGTTAGGAAATAGAAACCAGAAGACAGGTGGAGGGATTTAATCTTAAAGCTGGAGAAACATCTCCTTCTATTGGAACTAGAGCAAAGGTAAGGTCCATTTGCAGGTAAGCTTACAGCTTTGGTGTCAGGTTGGAGTAATTCTGATCTAATGGTTTTTGTTTTCTTTATGAGAAAGAACATGATATCACCTGTTCAAAATAAGACCAAAAATAGAGATTTGAGGAGAATCAAAGATTTGAAACAGTCTTTGTGAAAGAGTAAGCTCACCACTGCAAATATTAGATTTGCCAGGTACTGCTGATGGCTCAAAGAGACAGGAGGTGACTATGAACTTATAATGGTACCAATCTGTACTCCTGTGAGATTTTCCTTGTCACACCAGGCATAAGCAAAGAGAAAGCATATTTCTGAGCTCATTCGGGGCTGGAGTTGCTTCAGAAAGAAGCAACAAAAATCAGAGAGTAGCAAAAGAATTTGCGGTATTGATAAGAGTTATTAAAATGATGAAACACAGAACCTAAACTGGATAGGAAGGAAACGAGAGAATAAAAGGCTAAAGTATAGGGATAAAATAAAGGGATTATTGGACTAGAGGGCTAAAGTTAACAGTTACAGTGGGAGTAAACAAGGAAGCTAGAAATATAGAAACAGGCATTTAGAAAGCAGGATGATTGAATCAACTTTGTAGATGCAGCAATTTCATCTGATAACATGGACCACAGAAGTAGACAGATGCAAAAGAATAGAGAATAAGATCACTGGAGAAAAAGATCTCTGCACTGAAAGACCACGTGACAAAGAGATTATCCATATAGATGTTAAAATCATATAGAATTAGAGGGAGGTTTGTAGATGGTATTAACGAGCCACGATTAAGAAGTGATATGCCAGAAAGCTGTCTTGAAGCCTCACTCTTTCTTCTGCAGTCCATTTTCTTTCCTATTATTCTACTAAAACTTCACTCTCAAAGGTTATCAAATACATTCTCACAGTTAAATTTGTTATTTACTTTATCCTCATTCTCTAGGTGCTTTCTTTGCAAGTGACAGCGCTACCTAATTATCTCTCCATCTTAAACCTCTTTCCTATCATGGTTTCCATTGTGTACAATTTCGGTTTCTCTTGACTTTCTTAATGTTTTCTTATTCATTTTCTGCATTCTAAGCATTCAACTACGCCTATCCCACAAAGTATAGTTCCTGACTCTGTTTTTCTCCTTCGAGACATTGTTCCTTAAAGACTACACCAATTTTCATGGTTTCGACTATTTCCTTCAACTACCTCCTCTGTGATAATGATTCCCATAGTTATAGCCTTTTATTCCTATCCCCTATTATTGACCTCAGTTCCATATTTGTGACAATGACTTACCAAACATTTTTAATACCATCATTTTAAATTAAACAAGTTAAAATTACTCGCTTTCGAAAACTAGTATTCTATCCTACCATCCAATTATGTGGCAGCACCACTATTTTCCAGGTCATATAGATTTTAAATCACTTAGCCATCTGTGACTTATCCGTATTTACTTTAGATTCACCCACAGCATCTTGCATACATGCTTACAAAAGGTAAATGGTCAATAAATGCATACTGAATCACCAAGTCTATAAAGTTTTCTTCTTTTTAACAGATTATATTAATCTTCTCTTCATCAATCCAACTTTCACTATCCAGATCAGAGCTTCATCACCTTTGTCTAGCACTCATTATCTCATCCCTATAGTATTTTGTTCTGATATTTAAACTAGTTTTTCTGACTGCAGCCACTATTGGTTATTACATATCTCTGGCAGATTAAAATCGTTTTCATCCTGTTACCTCCTGCTCAAAGTTTCAACATTCATCATGGGCAATTCAGCTTGATATGAAAGTTATCTACAATTTAGCCCCAACCAATCTCTAAACAGTAACACTTCCAACTTCTCAACAGAGAATCTCTATTCTTACCAGAGAGATCTCTTTGCTATTTTGGAATATGCTATTTACATGATTTATTCAAAGTATTATTGTTTTCTTCTCTAACAATATAAAATAAGGTTTGAATCCATCTTCTCTATGAAATATCTGCCAGTCACTTAAGCTTACATTTTCTTCCAATTTGGAATCCTTAAAGCATTGGTGCCAGTAATGCTGGGAGTTATATATTGTCTTCTTTATTACCTTTTATCTATCAGCTAATTTTTAAAAAATGTGTGAAGTATTGTTTTCTTCAGTAAGACTGAAACTCCTTAAATTGAGAGGCTATATGATCTATTTTGCAATTGCCTTTCCAATACCAAGCACAGTACATCCTCAAAAAATATTATATCAAAAATGATGTAGTTTTTTCCAATCATCATTTCAAGTGAACTGTCTGAATGCCTCCTACTGTCTACTCTCCTTTGGCTTACTTTTGTACTTCATTTGTCAGTAACACCTACCTAACAAATTAGAAGCTTTGATAGAGCAGAATCCATGCTTTTATAATTTGTGTAGGAGCAAGCATGTTTTAATTATTATCATATTTAAGCAAATTACATAGACTTCTACTACATCATACACTACATTATATGGCCTCTATATTTCTACTTTACAAAGAAAATATGAATATTGCACAAACTATTTTCAAATCGGATCACTGGATTTTTTTCCTTCTCTTTTCCTCTATTTTCTCTCCAAAAAAGGAAGAAAAATGCATCTTCCTCCATGTCAATATATCAGTAGAGATTCACATAATCTACCCACAGGCCATAAATTCCTTAAGGGTAAATTGTCTTATTCGTATTTACAGCCTTTGCATGTAATTGAGCAACTGGACATCACAGACAATAATGTTAATTGAACTGAATCCTACAGGCTGTAATAAAAAAAATCAATGATTTCTTGGCAACAAAATAGAATGAGTTCTAAAAATTAAACAGAAATGTAGACTGCTAAGAAGAGAAGTGACAAATCAGGGTGAAATTCATACTGCCTCAATCAATATACATTTTTTCAGATCTAGAAAGAACTTTCTATTTAAGAGATTAACTAAAAGATTGTATTTTCTTAAAAATCACATTCTGCTGCTTAATATCAGAACTAAAACTAAGAGCCAGATTCTGCATCCCATGCTCTGGTTTGGTCACTTAAAAATAATCATCAACATGCTAATTACTTTAAAAACCAGCTAGTGTTTAAACTGAGAAACTACACTGGAAAAATAATGCAGTTTACAATTTTAAAAGTGAAAAGAAGAATACATTAGAAAGATTATAGGCTTCTAATCCCTGCTTTTACAATTACTAGTTGGCCAATTGGAAAATCTACTTAACCTCTTTGAATCTCTGTTTCTTCATTTGTTAAATGGGGAAAAATAAGGCTTGTTATTAGAAGTAAATGAAATAACTGCCTGATAGTTATCATCTTCCTTTATAAAATATGCAACTGGTCCCCAAGAATATGAATTAGATAAGACCTTTTAAAAATATGATGAGAGCTTTAATAAAAAGGCCTATTAAACATACCAATAATGTATAACTTCTGACAATATTATGCTAATATTGATATGAGGCATTTGCATACTAGAAACGAGACAATGAAAATATGGGAGACTAATGAATATTTTGTAGATACGTTTGCAAAATACATTTTTTCAACTGCTGGGAGACCCTTTTCCATCTTACTATTTATGATATAACATTACATACACACATAATATACATAAGTGCATAATGTAATAATATATACCATATATATACATAACAGATATGTTAGACTCTTAATAAACAGCCAAATAGGGTATGTATTACCATTCCCGTTATACAGTTAAGAAAATGGAGCTTTAGAAAAATTTAATAACTTATTTGGAATTACATGCTCTCCTTAAGCAATCTTATCCAATTTTTTTGTATTTACTTTAGCATAACCTCACCATAAGAGAGTCCAAAAAATTCAAATGCATAAACTGAGAGATTAATGACAGATTTCAGTTAGCCTGTATATGTCTGTCTCCATCTGTTAAACACATACACATATAAACCACAAAAGATAATAAAACTTACACCGTATACAGCCAAATGCACACTGAACTGACAATGAATCATTATTGGTTTAACCAAACCATGCCCCCTGCTGAGGACACTAATTTTAGCTCCCCATTTGAAAACAAAGAGTTAAGGGAAGATGGACGCCAACTGTCAATCACATGACATCTTAATTCTTATTATTATGGGATGTATAAACACAGGCTTTTATTATAATACCTCTAAGCTGATGCTTCCCAAATCTCTGTTTTCAGCTCTGACTCAGCCTGAGTTTCACATTCACATATCCCTGATTGTTTTCTTGGTGTTCCTCATCTCAGTTAAATTTACCAATATTCACCCAGAAATCTGGCATCATAGTTGAGGCCCCTTTCTTCCTGACAATTCACTAACAAGGTCTGCCCATTTTCCCTTTTATATTTCTTTGAATCCAACCCCTACTCTACATCAGCTAGTTCAGGCCCTCAAAATCTCTGACAACTGAAATAGAATACTTATGTGTGAATCCCTCACCCCCAAATCTACATTGCCATCAGTTATCCAAAATGCACACCTGACTATGTCAGTCTTTTTCGTAAAATCCTCTGAACGATCTCCAATAGATGAAGTCTGATCTTTATAGCTGGGCAAACTGAATCCTTAAGAGCTATCTATGTATTCTACCTGTAGTACAGAATCAAGCAATGAATACCAGATGTTAGTCATAAACCATACTGGTGCTTTATTTACCAATTCCCTCTACCTAAGCATATCATCTTTAACTAGACAGCGAATACTTATGATTTCCAACTCAGCTGCTCCTGAAACCTTTTCTACAACTCCCTTTTTCTATTCCCTCTCAGCATCTTGTGCACAATGCTATCAAAATTTATCAGATCATCTCTACCTCCTCCCACTTCCACCAAAACTGTAAGGTTTTTAATAGGAAAGGTCCATAACCTCTTTTTAATCAGTCTTTCCATTTAGCACAGGTTATCACATACATAGTAGGCACTCAATGAATGTTTTTTAACCAAATGTTTAAACTGTACTGATAATAAGTGGTGATCTGAACTAGGATCTGAATCTAACTCCAATGCTTACCTTCTTTCCACTATACTATTCTGACTCCTGCTTTTTGTTCTGCTAAAAAAAAAAAACCCAAATTGAAATAAACTAAATGTGTACTATCAAAAATATCTTCCCGATTTTTCCTTTGTACCATGAGATTAAACTTGGGCTTTACATTTTATATTCCGAGATTAGAGATTCTTCAAAGAATATACATTCTGTCTTACATTACTGAAAAATTTTTAAAAAGGAGTAACTCAAGAAAAATTCAAATGTCTACAAAAAATAAGAAAATCCTATAGTCAATTAAACTATGGAGAAAATAAATGATTTAGTATTATCAAATATATTATAAGAAAAATAAGCTTCCAATAAACTAAGAGTTTATGTTAAAAATATTACTTACAAAATTACATCTGGATGTCACACAGACTGTTACTTAGAATATAATCAAATATGCAACCATTAACCAAAGTGTTAAACTGCTTCAGAAAGAAATCTAGTAAATATCCCAAATATTGTGATGTAAAGCTCAGTGATTTAAAGCAATAAATGCATTCAAAGACAATGAAAACCAATGCGTTAATGAACTCAAAATGACTTAGGAATGTAACCCAGACAGACTCTGTAATTAAAAAAAAAGTCCTCAAATAGCTAAAAGGATTAGAAATTAGATAAAAGAATTAAAGTACACAATAAATAAAAATGTAAAGTTCTTTCTTAGTTTTGATATTGAAAAATAATGCAATTCTAAAACAAATTGCCTATAAATTATAGTCAGATGTCATCAAACATCCAAGTATGAAAACAAAGTAGCAGAATTATTAAAAATTAACTCTACTTTGCATATCTATACAGGCCGCTATTTCTGCCTCTTCCCCCAAATTTTACCACAAATTAAAAAAGAAAAACACGTACACAAAAACAGGTTTTTTATGATTTGAAATACAATGGTTTTTTTCTTGATAGTTCTTCAATATCGTTTTAGCTCACTGCTATTAGGGGCCATTTCCTTTTGTAATATTGTGCATGTTTTTAAATAATCACCATTACTAATGTCTTTATCACAATCAGGTTCTTTACTTGTAATTAAAGAAACCTACTTCCTGGGCTAAAATTTGTACAGAATTAAAACTGTATTCTTACAGTAATAGCTAATACTTAAATAGTGCTTTACTCTTTTCCTACACTAAATATTTTATGTACATTCATTCTCTCATCTTTAAAATATTTCTAGGTGTTATTTACGGACTGTAAACTGAGGCATTTGACCTCACGAATACTCTCAAAGGTAGGATTAACGCCGGGTAGCCTAATTTTGTACAAGGCAAAGCCCTTTCCGTGAGTTTTGCATCTTAGCGCTTCATTTTCCTTCTGCAGATCTATTATTTTTTTCTCACCACTCACACACTAATAATGGAGAGTACAAAGTAAAACATTCTGCCTCAGCTAACATCTTGTTTCATTTCATCCTGATTAAAATAATCTTTTTAAAAAACTACTAAATTATCTATTTTCTAATTTACAAGAATGTCCTTCTAAAAAGTACTGGCATCTCCCCATGTCACAGTTCCTCCACACGGCCAGTGAGATGGCACTTCATTACACCTGCTTCAAAAACGTTGTTCAAAAGGATTTCACACTGAGAATTTCTCTTTCTTACTCTCTTCTCTTTCTTCATATAAAGCTACTGTTTGAAATTTTAAATATCCGCTTCCCTTGTTCTAGAAACACTTTTCTTCAATTACATCCTCTCTCTTTCTAACTCTACTAAAATGTGACTATTTTCACTGAAAGTCCAGTGTCACCAGGGCTGGACTTGCTAATCCGCGCTGATTGCTGCGTGTTTTTCTGCGTGTGCGCCAGAATCTTCCAGAAGGTTTTGGTCACACAAGTATGTCCGCCATGTTGATTTTCCTCTCCCGTGGAGATCTACTCTGTCCGCCTATGAAACTTGAGACGCTGGAGTCCCGCGGAGCCAGGGCAAGGGCTGACTGCCTCAGCCACTAAAAAGGCTTTACGTTTCCAAGAGGAACGCGCTCTACAGGCTCTTAAGTGCTGCAGTGCCGAGCGCTTCCCGCTTGAGTGGCGCACCCTGCGGATCCAACTCCTCCGAACCGCAGAGCGTCCGGGAACCGAGGCCCACTCGAGCAGCCGCTAAACGCGGGCTGAGGGGCCGGCATGGGGAGAATTCGAAACCGGTACTTACCAATGCGAGGCGTGGCCTGAATTTTCCTCTGCGGGTTTCAGTAAGACCCTCTGGAGGTTATTGGACATTTTAGAGGGGCGGGAGGGGACAGCTCATTCAGGAAAGGGAGTAGCGTGGGGCCGAGGTTCTCAAAGGGGCGAGAACGAGAGGGAGAGAATGTCGTGCTGGAGTTGCTGCGCAGCAACTCTGAGGAGTTCGACGCTGAACGGAGGGCGACGGCAGGCTCTCGAGAGGGCGTATCCCGGGGTTTGGAGGGAGGTGGCGGAGCCACCGAGAAACCGGAAGACTCCGGGCGGGTGACAGCAGCCTCCCGGCTCTAGGCTCTGAGAGAATAGACCCAAGTCTCCGCCCCCTAGAGCCTAAGACGTCGCTCCAGAGCAGGGCAGAGCGGGCGCGGGGGCGTGGCACTGATGGCGCCGCCCCCAGCAGGGCCGAGTTAGCTGTGAAGAACCGCGCCAACCTAGCTCTGCGGACCCCGCCCACCGAAGCCACAAACCTGAGCATGGCTCGGGCCGGTAGCTTCCGCGGTCGTCATGTCCGGTTGCCAAGCTAACTGGCTCGCTAAAGCCCCGCCCTTATGATACAATCCAATCGCAAGCGAAGTTTGCTACCTTTTCTTCCGGATCAAGGAACGAATAGCAAAAGAAAATTCCCCCGACACCTACGCAAAATAAAATGTTTCCGGGGTCAATCGTTAATTTTCTGCCTTTTGTACTCGCCGCTGGTGTAAGTTTTCCTCTTTCGCTAGTGCTTTAAAAGCCGTCAGCGGGCTTTTTTGGAGTCATCATACACTCGTGGCGTGAAGAAATTTTAGGCGCTAGACTGTGGCCAGCGATGTATTGTTACTACTTCTCTGAAGGTTTTTCGGTTTTTCCGTCTTTCCTGAAGCTTTGCCTCTACACTTACTTACCCCCTTCCTCCATCCCATGTTCGTGCCTCAGTCAGAACATGTTAATTCGTTCATTCTCTAAAAGTTTTGTCCCCTATATAAACTTATTTTACCAGTTATCTTTATTTGGCTCCCCCGAGAAAAGCTTTTCAGAAGTCTCTTGATTCCTGCAGTTAAGTCAGTATCTGAGAAAAGGATTCAGTCTCTGATTAAGGAATAGAGATCCCAGTTCAGCTGCTGCTAGATGGTGAGTGTGGGAGGAGTGGTTTCGAAGATCCAGTTTTATCTGGAGTAGGCAGTTCCTGTGTGAATTGATTCACACTGCTCGAATTTATGAGACTGACATAAGGTAGCTAATTTAAAAGTTTATTTTGTTCTTTTAAAAATGCCCATTATTCATTTCCATAACTCCTTAATAAGACAATACTGATTTTAAAACTTTTATGTCCTGAAACCTTAACAGAAAGTGATACTTTCTAACTGCTATTCACTCTGTTAAAGGTTAACTTCAGCAATGTAGAATCCTGAATCAATAACTGGCATTTGTCTTCCAAATATCTCCCCCTCCCAAAGAGGGGGTTGGAGGGTGAGCCCTTAGTACTGTCTGTGTTATGGTCATCCTCCTGCCTGTGAAAGCAAAATGACTTGAAAGAGTTGCCCATTTTTGCTGATTCCATTTTCTTATTTGCCATTCATTTCTTATCTTTTGAAATCTGGCTTCTCTTATCCATCACCATTCCCTGAAAATAAGACTCATTGTCATAGATTGGGTTTCCTGGAAGCAGACTGTTAGGATGGACTTCAGTCCATCCTAAGACATTTATTAGAGGGACGTTTATCAGCAGTACATTTATTAGAGATAAGTAAATGTGAACGGGAAAGAAAGGAAGCAACGTTAGGCAGAGGGGAAAGTTAGGCTGTGATGTCCAGTCTTAATTAACCAGGCCTTAGCCTGCCCCAAATAGAGGTTAAAACTGGGATGAACTTTAAAAGTTTTCTCCAGTGGGGTGAGAGGGCTGGTCCTTTATGCCCCATGATAATAAGCTACGGGTTGCAGGCAGTGCCAAGGAAGGATTCGTGGCAAGAGGATCTCTTTAACCAAAGAAATTGTTCAAGAAGGCCAATAGCTGAGACATGTCTGCTGATAGAACTTCCACCCTCTGGTGAAATTAGACAAGACCTTCATTCCTAAAGGGAGGTCTAGGAGGTGCATCACAGCATACACTGTACTCATTTTTTAAAAAATAGTTGTCCAGCTAATTTCTTTCTATTTTTAGTAGAGACAGAGTCTTGCTTTTGCTCAGACTGGTCTCGAACTCCTGAGCTCAAACGATCCACCTGCCTCGGCCTCCCAAAGTGCTAGGATTACAGGCGTGAGCCACCATGCCCAGCCCACTGTACTCATTAACCCACTCATTCACCTGGCTATTGCAGTTGGTGATGTTTATCTTACATTTCACACTCATTCAGAATTTTTACTCAGCAGCAGCATTAATTACTCCCTCATTCTTGATGCCATTGGCAATATACTTTCCTGATTTTCCTTCTACCTTTTTGTTTATTTTTCTTCAGTCTCTTTTGAAGGTTTATCTTTCCCTTTTTAGCCATAAATAAGGGAATTCCTTAAATATTTATCACTGATTCCCTTATTTTCTCAGACTGTCTTGTCTCCCCATGGATTTCATCTCTGCACAGCTTGAATTACCACCTCTACCCATTGTACTACCAAGCACATAAATATTCACAAGTGCCTGGCACATGGTATTAATTTTACAAAACGAACTCATTTACTCCTAACAACTAGTGAAAATTATTATATACACATGAAGAAACACACAGAGAGGGTAAATAAATTTCCAGAGATCATATAGCTTATGCATAGTGGAGCCAGGCTCCAAATCCAAGTTATCTGACTAAAGATTCTATGTACTTTACTACTGTATTACCCTTGCCATTTGACTCATGGATGTATGTCCCCAATTCTGATTTCTCTGAGATCTGTACCTGGATGATCAAGTGAATTGTTGAAATATCCTTTGAATGTTTTAAAAGCCCCTTCAAATGAAACATGTTTAAAACCAAACTTATGACTTCCTCCTTTTCTCTCCATTACCCATTTTCCCTTATCAGTGCTCTCTATCTTCAGAAAGAAAAACACACTCCACTCTATTAAAGATGCTGAAATCAGGTGTCACCCTTAACATATTACTCTTTTTCTTTCAAAATGTATAATCCATCACCAAGCTTTGCAGGTTTTATCTTCCAAATATCTTACACATCTGCTTTTTATTTCTATCACTATTACTCTGGAATAAGCTTACCTGGAGTAGTGAAGCTTTAACTGCTATCCTCATATCCACTCTTTTTTTCCTCCAAACACTGAAGCCAGAGATGCTTTTTGGAAACAAATCTGATACTGTCATCTTACTAATAAAAAACGTCAGTTCTCCCCTTGCTCTTATAATAAAGACTAAAATTTCTGATTTGTGTCAAAATGTTTAACTATTAATAGTACAGGGAACTGGCCCCTGGAGAAATAAAGAGAAGTTTAGATTTTAGAAATTAACAGTGACAACCACCCACAAACACACAAAAACATAGCTGCGAGAATTTTTTTTTCCTGCATATTTTGAGGGTACAAATGTTTAGGTTACTTAGGTTACATTGCCCGTGGCCCCTCCCTCCCAGAGAGAGCTTCAAGCGTGTCCATTCCGCAGATGGTGCACATTGCACTCATTATGTTTGTATATACCTATCCCTTCCTCCCCCTTCCCATCTGCCCGACGCCGGATAAATGTTATTCCTATATGTGCACTTAGGTATTGTTCAGTGAAACCAATTTGCTGGTAAGTACACGTGGTGCTTATTTTTCCATTCTTGGAATACTTCACTTAGTAGAATGGATTCCAGCTCTATCTAGGAAAACAACCATTGTTTCTTATAGCTGAATAGTACTCCATGGTATACATATACCACATTTTATTAATCCACTCAGACAATTTTAATCTGTAAGAAGATTGAAACTTGTCTTGAACTGGTATGTGAATGTATAATGGTGTTACAGGATAAAGCCAAGGGCCACCAGGGGCACCAGAGGGTGGAGGAAATCATTTACATTTTTCTCTTGCGTGGCTGTACAAAAGCTTTTTAATTTGATCAGGTCCCATTTATTTTTGTAACTGTTGTGATTGCTTTGGGGGTCTTCTTCACAAATTCTTTACCTATGCCAATGTCCTCCTATATGTTCCTGGATAAAGCTTGAGCCCATCCTCTGAAGTGAGGTATCATAAGAATGAAAGAATAGGCACTACATGTACTCACTATCAAATTGGCACTGACTGATCAATACTAAGGTGGTCACACGGTAGTAATATTCTTTAGGGGTTGCGGATTGACATTGGGTAAACTCATGACTAATGGATGTGATGAGCATTGAGGGGGGAAAGGGCACTCCTCAAATCATGACTTGGGTGTGGCAAAGTCATAACATGTAACCAAAATGTTTGTACCCCCATAATATCCTGAAATAAAAATAAATAAAACAAAAAAATTTTAAAAAACTTCTCTTGCATCTACTTCACGTTTTTTAGGTATGATAATTAATTGCCCTATGAAAACCAATCCAAAGCAATAGCCAGGCTTCTGCTATAGACGGGATAAGGTCAAGGCAGCAGAAATCCAAGATAAGGTGAACCATGAATGAAAGTAGATGCAGAATTATCTGCCAATGTTGGTAATTCTCCATCCCTTCTGCAAAACTGCCAGGGTTGGTGCATCACAAATAGGTAACTTGCCTTTTATTAGTGTGGTCTTGCACTATAAATATAAAACATTTACCAGGAAAATTGCCTTGTGGAGTGGATGCCAGTTGGTATGATCAGCAGTGGTTCTTTGGATTCTTTGGAACACATACCTTTTTTCTAAATTCATTAGGAAAGACAGACTGGGGCTAAATATCTTCCTTTCATGAATACATATTAAGGCAGAGTAGGGGATACCTTCAAGGGAAACTGTGAGTTGACAGGCCAAAATAGGTAGAAACAATCGAGTACAGTTACTATAAAAAGAAAGTCAAAAAGCTGAATGGTATATACCATGTGAAACAATAATTGGGTTTGATAAAGTAAAAAGTTTAAAATATTATCATTATTTGTAAGGACCATCTTAGTCTGTGTGCCACAGGGAGCAGACATTAAAAAAATTAGATTGGCATCAGATATTTGAACAAAATATTTGAGGCAAAAATACAATGGAATTTTGAAGTGTTAAGAGATAATTGGAAAAGGTAAAATTATGACTCATGCTAAATTAAAGAAAATGTGTTAATAATTTAATTTAACTCATTAATTAATGATGGAACCATTAAGACATGAAAACAAGCTCAAAAGAGAATATCGAGAACGGACTCTATTTAGACAATGAGAAATCTTGAAACAGATTTGATAATAGATGTTAAACAGTCAGTATTGGGAGGTCAATAAAACAAAATGTAGTCTTTGGAATCATTTCTTCCACAAGACGTTGGGGAGGGGTGTGTAAGCAATTAGATCTCTACCATAAAAAATCCATCTGTACCTCTATGAATGGAAATCATTTGCATCATCATCATTAGCCCTCCACAGGTTAATTTCGTTTCTTTTTTTATTTCAGGATATTATGGGGGAACAAACACTTTGGTTACATAAATTGCCATTGCACCACCAGAGTCAGAGCTACAGGCATGCCCATCCCCCAGACAGCGTGAACCGCACCCATTAGGTGTGAATTTACCCCTCCATTCCTTCTGGTCCCGCCTGTCTGACACCTGATGAATGTTACTTCCATATGTGCACATAAGTTTTGATCAATTAGTACCAATTTAATGGTAAGTACATGTGGTGTTTGGTTTTCCATTCTTGTGACACAGAATAGACTCCAGCTCCATCCAGGATAATACAAGAGGTATTAGTTAACTATTTTTTTTATGACTGAGTAGTATTCTGTGATATACATATACCACATTTTATTAATCCACTCATGTATTGATGGGCACTTGGGTTGTTTCCACATCTTTGCAACTGTGAATTGTGCTGCTATAAATATTTGAGTACAGATGTCTTTTTTACAGAATGTCATTTTCTTTCCTTTGGGTAAATATCCAGTAGTGGAATTGATGGATCAAATGGTAGTTCTACTTTTAGCTCTTTGAGGTATCTTCATATTACTTTCCATAGAGGTTGCACTAGTTCTCAGTCTCACCAGCAGTGTAAGAGTATTCCAATCTCTCTACATACACAACAACATTTGTTGTTTTGGGACTTTTTTTTTTTTTGAGACAGAGTCTCACTCTGTTGCCCTGGCTAGAGTGAGTGCCGTGGCGTCAGCCTAGCGCACAGCAACCTCAAACTCCTGGGCTCAAGCGATCCTACTGCCTCAGCCTCCCGAGTAGCTGGGACTACAGGCATGTGCCACCCTGCCCGGCTAATTTTTTCTATATATTTTTAGTTGTCCAATTAATTTCTTTCTATTTTTTTAGTAGAGACGGGGGTCTCACTCTTGCTCAGGCTGGTCTCGAACTCCTGAGCTCGAACAATCCGCCCACCTCGGCCTCCCAGAGTGCTAGGATTACAGGCATGAGCCACTGCACCCAGCCTGTTTTGGGACTTTTTAATAAAGGCCATTCTCATGTTAAGTAACATCTCATTGTGGTTTTGATTTGCATTTCCCT
>CAUYSK010069724.1:0-19621 GCA_963575035.1 Avahi laniger
CCACCATGCCCGGCTAATTTTTTTTTTCTATATATTTTTAGCTGTCCAATTAATTTCTTTCTATTTTTGGTAGAGACGGGGTCTCGCTCTTGCTCAGGCTGGTCTCGAACTCCTGAGCTCAAACAATCCGCCCACCTCGGCTTCCCAGAGTGCTAGGATTACAGGCGTGAGCCACCGCGCCCGGCCGGCTTTTAAATATTTTTATCAAATAACTGGCATAAAATTTTGCCAAATATTCCCTCTTATAAAATTCTTTTCGTATCTGTTTAGTCTCTACTTTTCTCCTAAAACTTAGATTTATTGTCTTTTTTCTTTTTCTTGATTAAATTGGCATGATTTTATTATCCTTAAAGAACCAAGTCTTGATTTCATTTATCAATTCTATTTTCATTTGTTTTATAACTTCTGCTTTTATCTTTGTTAATTTCTTCTTTGTATTCTCTTTAGGTTTATTTTTTTCCTAGCTTCTTGATTTAAATAACCAATTTAATTTTTAGTGGTATTACTTTTTCCTGTTTTCTTTTTTGGATTTGGTTTTATATGCCCATTTCTCCCGACACCCACACCCCCCCCACAGCTTTCTGTGTCAAGGTTTATCCTTTGTGGAGTGCATATGGTTACGTTTAATAATAAATTCTCATTTATTATATCCACTGCTATGTTTGATCTTATTCATTTTCTTTTTAAAGTCAAAAGGATAATTTTATTATCATACTGCTTTGGTTATTTCTAATGAGATTTTAATGCAGTAAACATTTAATAAATATTTATCGAATACTTACTATAACCAGAAACTATCCTCTATGATTAACCGTATTCATGCTTATATCCTTTAATGCTCATGACAACGTACTTATTTCTATTCTAGAGGTGAGGAAACAAGACACAGAATTACCAGCTAGGGATTAGACCAGGATACAAGCCCAGCCCAGCCTGATTCTATAGTTTATGCTCTTAGGTTTAGGGTTGTATAATTTAAATAAGCTTTTAAAAATGTATGCATACTTTGAATTTATATAAAAATTTATTATCCAATAATTCAGGGGAAAACAAGTAGATTTAAATTTTGTAGTTATGTCTTTTAGTTTTGTATTTTTACAAGCTGTCAAGAATAAATTTTATCTCAGTTGAAATATTTTAATTGTGAGTTTGTGGAAAGATTTAAAGTAAAGCTCATCTTTTTTGTTGAAATAACCAAATGTATTGAAAACTAGAAACATATTTTGCCACGTATACATAATTTAGTACTCACACATTTACTGAGACTTAATTGTGATTTTAAATATTAAGCTATATATGTATACATACTCATATATTTTAAAATATATAATGTTTTATGTTTATATTTTCCATTAAAATAATAGCAACTTGGTTTTTTGTTTTTTTTTTTTTTTCTTAGATAAGCCCCAAAAGTGATGTTTGGTCGTTAGGATGCATTTTATACTATATGACTTATGGGAAAACACCATTTCAGCATATAATTAATCAGATTTCTAAATTGCATGCCATAATTGACCCTAATCATGAAATTGAATTTCCTGATATTCCAGAGAAAGATCTTCAAGATGTGTTAAAGGTAATATTAATCTATGGATATAGAAGGGCAATATTTCATATAACTAATTATTTACTTTAAAGAAATAGCTGAAGTGACTGGAATTGTGTAACTGGCTTAAATATAGCTGTTCTATCAAAAGGAATTGCTGACTGAATTAGCTTTTAAAGACATATTTATTTTGAAGGTAAACTAAACTAAGGTAAAACTAAGTTTTAAAACTTATGGATATAACTGGATATGGTAGCATCCACCTGTAGTCCCAGCTACTCAGGAGGCTAAGGCAGGAGGATCACTTGATCGAGCCCAAGAGTTCAAACTGCAGTGAGCTATGATTGCACCACTGCATTCTTCCCTGGGTGACAGGGTAAGACCCTGTCTTTAAATAAATAAATAAATAGATAGATAGATAGATACATACATACATACATATATACTTGGGAATTTTGGAAAAGTGACTTAGGTGAAATAATCTTGTCATTATTTAAGTGGCATATCTAGAAAGCAACTTTTGTAATATGATGCAATCTGGAAAAATATTTTATAAATATCGTATATGAAAAGCTGTTTTGTTTTTTAAAAAAATTCTTTATTTTTATAGTGTTGTTTAATAAGGGACCCGAAACAGAGGATATCCATACCTGAGCTCTTGGTGCATCCATATGTTCAAATTCAAACTCATCCAGGTACTACTGCTTTAAAAATTTGTTTACTAGTTCTAATATAAACAGCCTATTAATTATTACAGAAAGCAGAATCTGAATGGCTACTTTTTTCCAGCCTGCATCCTTCCTTAAGGAAGTTTCTAGTTTGCTAAATAGCAAAGTAAATAAAATCACCTTTCTTTACTTGCTGGTATTCATTTATACTTTTCCTAGGTAAGGGATTATGATTAGTGATAAATTACAAGAATGCCAGTTATTGTGCTGTTAAACAAAATGTATATTTATAGTGGACTTTCTTATTGGTACCAGTATGTTATTGATTTATTTTATAGGTAACCAAATGGCTAAGGGAACCACTGAAGAAATGAAATATGTTCTGGGCCAACTTGTTGGTCTGAATTCTCCTAACTCCATTTTGAAAGCTGCTAAAGTAAGTATATCTATTCTCTGTCTACTTTATTTTAACAATTTTATATAGTGAGTTAGACACTTATGGAAATGGGTAATCCAAAGAAAATTTGGTCCAATCATCAGATCAGTTATGAAGTTTGTTTTTACATTTAGATAATTCGTGTGTGCTTTTTAACAAACACAGATTTATTTGATTTATATTCTTATTGTTAATACAGCACAGTTCAAAGCAGATTGTCATATAAGGTGCATTCAGATTTCAACTGGAATAAATTCAGTATCAGAATCTTTTAACTCAGCACCATTATTAACATGACTTTTGAATGTATTCCTTTAGCCAGTTTTTTTCTTATACCTTCTTAGAGACATCACATGTAATGGCTTTTGTGAAGCTGAACATAGCAGTCAATACATTTCTCAAAGTACATGTCTCAAGCTTTTTAGCCTCCCAATGCCTGTTTATATCTATACCATGATTTTGGATCTCATTGTCATCAAACACCTAGTCACTTTTAGTTCCCTATGAATGCTTATTGACTAATTGGTTTAGCTACCAGGCAGTTACTAATTATATATTTCAGTTATAACATTATTATAAAATTATGGGAGCTTAAACTAACGTTGCTCTTAGCTCTCTGGGTAGGTATAAAATCAGTCTACATTACCAAGAACTTAGATACATTTCTGAAGGAATTTACTATACATTTACTATTATTATATTTGCATTCATATTATATAAGGTACATTTTTTTCTTAAATTTTTTCAAGTGCTGATGGCTAAATTAATGGCTTTAGGAATTAAAAGTGGACAAAATTTGTAATTGCTCCATATTTCATATCTCCATGTTTTAAATTTATACCAATGTATTGTTCAAAGCCTTGTAAATAAAATTGAGGTGAATTAGTTACCTTTATCACTGAAGTTATATGTTCCTGGAGGGCAAAGATATCTGTCACCTTAGAAGTTAGCTAAGCCTTAAATCTTTTTTTAAATACAAAGATTTTTAATATACCTAATTGCACTCATTTTTATAGCAATTTTTATGTTTTCTGTTTATTTAAATATCATCTGAGAATATATATTGTTTCCTAATGTATATATTTTACTTATAGGAATTTATCTAAGACTGGCTTTATTTAAGAAAAAGTAAGGGAGATCAAGAAGATCTTGAAGGTTCATATGTTTATTAATAGCTATGTTATATTTCTTTTATAGAAAGATTGAGCTACATCTCATGATAGGTAATTCTTAAGGCCAAGCTTGGTGTTTAAAATTCTTTCTTATCTCCAGTAGTTTATAAAATAATTTATCAATTAGCAAGAGAGATAAACTTATTATTTTTAGAATATGTTGAGATACCGTTACTAATGTGATAATATGCTCAACTAAAAAATATTACAAAACAAATTTTTGTTTTTTAATTTCAGACTTTATATGAGCACTATAGTGGTGGTGAAAGTCATGATTCTTCATCATCCAAGACTTTTGAAAAAAAATGGGAAAAAAAATAATTTGCAGCTACTCTTTAACTGTCAAATGATACCTGTAAAATATATTGAACTGTTAATGCTCTTGATTCCCTGTGGAAATCTGCTGTTGAGGACAACTTTACTCTGAGATATTATCAGCAAAAATATTCAGTAGATTATCCTCAAAAGAAAACTTTAAAAATAATAACCACTAATGACACTGTATATATTAAATTATAGAATTGGTTTCTCTGTTTTATGCTTTCCTATAAATGTAATCTACTTGATATCATTTCACACTTGGAATAGTGGGTGGACAACTGACAGATATTCTGAAGAACTTTGTAAATAAGCTTTGTAGCATAAAATGACACTAAAATTTCAAAGTTGTAAAGTTATTTTCTTCAAGCAAATGTATTTCTGGCATGGCAGCAAAATTCTTAATAAATATTCGATTAAGGAAAGACGTGGGAGTGGACCTTAGTTAATGAACTTTCATAAAAAAAACCCCAAAAAGTTTAAATTCTAAAATAGATTTTCTAATTATTTATGGCATCAATATAGTCTACAGTTCTAGGGCTATACTTGGCTCTTTCAATTCTCCATTTGTTCTTCATGGTATCTAATGTTTTTGGTGTTTAGAGTATCATGTTGAATTCTGTGATGAAAATTATATATAGCATGTCCTCACTGTCTGACCTGTGTGGGAAGTGGTAATTATAAATGTGGCCCCAGAGTCTCTTTACTGAATCTAATAGCTTAGTTAAAGGTATCATCACATATGATTCTTTTCCCAAGTTTTTTCAAAGATTTTAATAGACTTTATTTTTTAGAGTAGTTTTAGGCTCACTGCAAAATTGAGTAGAAAATACAGAGAGTTCCCGTATATCACCTACCGCCGTACACATACAACCTGCCTCACTGTTAGCGTACCCAACACCAACATCCCACAGTGGTACCTTTGTTACAGTCCATGAGCCTACAATAACACATTGTTATCACCCAAAGTCAATAGATTACATTAGGGTTCACTCCTGGTGTTGTACATCTATGACATGTATCTACCATTATAATATTACACAGAATAGTTTCACTGTCTTGAAAATCCTCTGTGTTCTGCCTATTCATCCCTCCCTCTCTCCTAATGCCTGGCAACCACTGATATTTTTACTGTCTCCATAGTTTCACCTTTTCCAGAATGTTATATAGGTGGAATCATACAGTATGTAGCCTTTTCAAATTGGCTTCTTTCACTCAGTAATATGCATTTGAGATTCCTCCATATCTTTTTATGGCTTAATAGCTCATTTCTTTTCAGCACTGATTAATATTTCATTGTCTGGATATACAGTAGTTTATCCATTCACCTACTGAAAGACACCTTCGTTGCTACCAAGTTTTGGCAGTTATGAATAAAGACAGGGTCTTACCCTGTCACCCAAGCTGCTATAAATATCTGTACACAGCTTTTTGTGTGGATATAAGTTTTCAACTCTTTTGGGTAAATACCAAAGAGTGTGAGTTTTTAGTTTTGTAAGAAACTGCCAAACTGTTTTTCACAGTGGCTGTACCCTTTTGCATTTTCACCAGCGATGAAAGAGAGTTTCTTTTGCTCTATATCCTCACCAGCATTTGATGTTTGTGTTTTGGATTTTAGCCATTCTAATAAGTGGGTAGTTGTATCTCTTTTTAATTTGCGTTTCCCTAATGACATATGATAGTGAGCATCTTTTCATTTTCATATGCTCATTTACCATCTGTGTATGTTCTTTGGTCAGCTGTCCAGGTCTTTTGCCAACTTTTTAATCAGGTGGTTCATTTTCTCATTGTTATGCTTTAAGAGTTCTGCATATTTTTGATAGCAGTCCTTTATCAGATGTGTCTTTTGCACATATTTTCATTCAGTCTGTGGCTTGTCTTCTCATTTTCTTGATTCCCAAATTTTTTACTGTGGTTATTAGTTTTCATGGTTATTGGTTTAAAATTAAAGGAATAGATAACTGGTAAGCTTAAACTGTAGTTCTGCAAACCTGCTCATGGAAAAGACGTAAAAATCCAACCTGGAAGTCAGACAATTTATCCACATGTGCCCTTTGATAATAGTGCATTATTTTTTTCTCTTTAAAATCATCTTTTTTGTTTGTTTTGTTTTTATTTTTTAAGATTCTTTCATCTTGCAAAAATCATCTTGAAATTTATTGTGTATATAACCATTTTTTTTAATGCTTGTCATATTAAGAGTTAGAAATTTTAACATGGTAAAAAATGTTATTTGTCACCTTGCAATAGTACCTGTGGACCTAGAATAAATAACTCAGTCTATAAATCTCACTATTGAAAGGCACCTATTTCCTTTGAAATTAAGCAAGTGAGGACTCTTATCTGGATTTACACATTCCCCAAGCATGTTTTCCATTGTAACTGGATTGAATCAGCTACATCCTAGCATTGTATAAGTTATAAAAGCCAGCTGAGGTATCCAACTTAAGTGTGTCATCAGTACTCTACTACTAATCTGATTATCTTTTATCATAAATAATCTCACATACACACTGATTTTCAGGAGTTAGTGTGTCCTGGTATTTGGTAAGAAAAAAATTTGTTGGCAATTTTGTGTTTCCCTTTATTGTGCCTAAGCTAAATAAAGGAATATATGACAATTTTCTGAGTGTTTAATTTTTTTCCCTCTGAACCTGCTTGGAGTTTAATAAATGCATTTTTTTATTTAGTAGTTGTACAATGTGGCCAAAGGGAAGGAGCCCTGGAAAGGATTCAGTTCTAAGCATTCTCCGGTAAGCTTTGCGAGCCTGGGCAAGTTACCGAATATCTTTGAAACTTGGCTTCCTTTCTTAGTAAAATTAGAAGGATGAACTAAATGATCTCCTCTCAGTCTTAAGTCTATAAAATCCTATATAAAATATAAATTTAGATGAGGAATAGTTAATATAGGAAGAAAGGGAAAACAATTTTCATATCTATGAAGTAACAATTTTCTGTGTGAGTCCAGAACTAGGAAGCTAGATATGGGGTTCTAAAGTTTTCTTGTTTGAGAAATCCTAGAAGAGTACAGAAGAAAGGGGCCGTCTTTCCTCTCAGCTTTTGGCATATCTGTAAGCCCAGCCTAGTTCCCACCATTCCTATATTGACTGTTGTTCTCCACCTCCAAGGAGAAAGGCTACAGAAGTACTTGAAAGCTCTGGCCTCTTCCCGTTCTGTTCTGTCTGCTGGTTGAATGGAGCTGTGGCCAGAATGGGAGAAAGAATATGTGAGACGTAAGTGAGAATGTGCTGCTGTGAGCTAGGTTGGCTGTCTAGTTTTGTCTTGAAGTTTTTTGGTTTTCTGTTTTGTCATCTCTATTTAGTGGGGTGAGATTGTAGGTAAGAAATCATAACACTGAGCATCTACTTAAAATTGGGTCAACTGCTTAGAATACGGTGAACAGTAAACTCAGTCTAGTTTTCTAGGAGCTTTCTGCCTAATGGGGGAGATCTACATCAATACTCATTGCCTTGGGCTCTTATCCTAGCTCATGATTTTAAAGACCATATGCTTGTGGATAATTCTCCTGTTTATATCTCTAACCTAGACTTACCTCTTGAACTCTGGACTTGCATTAATACATTAATTGACTATTCAATATCTCCACTTGTATGACTAAGCATATGCAAAATAAAATTGACCCCTGTCAAAAGCTGCTCCCCTCAAATTCTTCCCCATCTCAGCTGATGGCAATTCCATCCTTCCACTTACTCGGGCCTAAAACCATAGAGTCATCCTTAACTCCTCACTTTTTCTTACAGCCCATAACCAGTCCATCAGGAAATGTGTTGGCTCTGTTTTTGAAATATATCTAGTCTGACCATTTCTTGCCACCTCACTGCTGCCAACGTGTTGTGAGAATCATCTCACCTGGATTACTGTAACAGCCTCCTAACTGGTCTTGCTTGTACCTTTTACCCATTATAGTCAATTGTTAATGTGACAGCCAAAGTGACCCTTTTAAAATATCACGGTCATATCATATCATTCCTCTTTTCAGAACCCTGTGATGGCACTCAGTTTCACTCTGACTAAAAGCCAGCATCCTTACAATGGCTTACCAAGCCCAGATGTCAGTGGTCCCCAACCTTTTCGGCACCAGGGACTGTTTTCATGGAAGACAATTTTTCCACACACCAGGGAGCGGGGGCATGGTTTCGGGATGATTCAAGCGCCTTACGTTTATTGTGTACTTTATTTCTATTATACATTATTATACAATACAGCATAGGTTGGGGACTCCTGCCTTGTGTGATCCGATCTCCTGCAACTTCTCTGCCTCGTTACCTACTCCTGCCCAGGTTCTCTGCTCAAACCACACTGGCCTTGTTTTCTCTCAAACATGCGAGGCAGCTATCACCTTCAAGCCTTTACTCTTAGCTGTTTCCTACCCCTGGTATGCTCTTCCCTCACCTCCATCAAAATCTGCTCAGATATCAATATTGCAAGTAGGCCTCTTCTGATAATCCTATTTAATAGTGCAACTTGCAGCCCATAACCCCGGCATCCCTGATGCCCCTAACTCTACTTTTTATCCCTTCAAAGTGCGTATACCTTCGACATAATTTGAAAAATAAATTGCAAAGAAGTTAATGATTTATTGTTAGTATGGAAGTTCCTTAAGGGCAGAGATTTCAATCTCTTTTGTTTAATACCTAAAACAATGTTGCCACATAATAATTACCAATAAATACCTGTGGATACAATGCATGAAAGGTTTTTTAATGTGGTGGGGTAACAGCTGTGAGAATTATGCACAAAGAGCAACGGGAGTGAGGGAGGACTATGGAACTAGGTAGGAGGGTAAAGAACTTTGTAAGGCTGAGAGGCTTAAGCTGAATCTCAAAGGAGATCCAAGAGACAGGGTAAAGAAGAGAAAGGTGTGTTACAGAAGAACAAACTGCACAGATGAGCATGCAACAGTTTTGAGGGATGAGTAGCATGAGGGGGCAGTTATGAGAGATGAGCTTTAGCGGATAAAGAGAATCAGATCACGAAGCCTTTTGTGCACCACAGCAAGGAGCATTGAACCAATGCTAGAGGCAGCTCCTTTATAGGAAATCACTGAAGTAATTAAACTGGCCATAATGTGGAAGATAATTGAAAGTAGGAATCACAGTTAAAATGCTACTGCAGTAGTCCAGGTAAGAAGCCACGGGGGACCTGTGCTGAGCCATGTCTGTGGGAACAGAGATGGGGTCACATTCAAGAGATATTTAGGAGGTGTTATAAAAAGGTGCAGATAGCCTATCGGATATATTGGGCGAAGGTTCAATTTCTGGCTTGAGTGATTAGGGAATGACAATGTCCATAAATGAGATAGGAATTAGAGGGAAAAAGTTTGGCTTTGGTCAAAGAGAATTTAGTTTCAGACATGGTACACTTAAGATACTGACGTGAGTTTGAGGTGTTTATGCCATCAGCGTACTTGTTGAAGTGAGGTCTCTGTGTTGGCAAGCATGAGCTATATATCTCAGCATCGTACTGTAAAGCTGGTTGTTAGAGCCGAAAATGTGGACAAGACTGGGAGAAAGGAGTGAATTTCCTAGCGTCTCAAAGAGAGTGGCCAGAGGAGGCCAAACAGGGCCCTCTCTCAAGTGGGATTTGAAGAGCAGGGGCCCTATTTGTCTTTGGCCTTTAATTCACTAGGCTGTTTCAGAGAAAGAATTAAACGCAAACTATTGACATAAAAGAGGAAAAAAATGCTATTTTTCTAAAACCTGAGAGAAATCGAAAATTTGACACTTAAAGCACATTTTATTTTTAGAGTTCATATAAACAACTGTCCATAACGCCCTATACAAATAGCAAGATTTAGTAGAGATTTCAGCTACTTTTGCTGAAATACGACATACAAAGGCTAAAAGATAAGGACAGAAAATAAATG
The DNA here is from genome assembly GCA_963575035.1 of Avahi laniger. NCBI lineage: Eukaryota > Metazoa > Chordata > Mammalia > Primates > Indriidae > Avahi > Avahi laniger. The sequence continues at coordinate 10,028 of CAUYSK010069724.1, forward strand.
ACTTAATATTTTATATCCACTTGGGGGCACTATGAAACTGCTTATCATTTTACGGTCAAATATGCATAATTTATTCTCGGTTCATTACTTATCAGTGCAGAGGTTACAGACTCAACTCTTCTTGTCAAAAGTTATTGTTTGGTGCCTGAAGAAATCAATATAGATTGTGATAGCATTAGTTTAAATCTGAAAAAGAAAAAAAAAAGGCCTCTTCTAGAGCTGCTTAGTCCAATACAGCAGCCACTAGTCACATGTGGTATTTACATTTAAATGAATTAAAATTAAACATTGATCGTACTAGTCATAAGTGTTTACTAGCCACATGTGACGAATGGCCACTGTATTGGAGAGCACAGATATGGAACATATTCATCATCACAATTGTTTATTGGACAATGCTGTTCTAGAATAACTCCAATAACCATCATACTGACAACTAACTACTAGTTATCACTTCCTTGAAAAGCTGATAGAATTTACCTGTAAAATTATCTATAGATGATATTTCTTTGAAAATATTTTTAGTGATATTACTTATTCAATTTCTCTAGTAGCTATGGAAACCTTCAGGCTTTTTATTTCATTTTGAATCAATTTTTGCTATTATTTTTTACAGAAATTTCTCCATTTTGTGAAAATTTTCAAGTTATGAAGATGCTCTCAAATTAATTTCTTAATCTCTTTTCGATATTCAGTTATTTTCCCTTTTTCATTCTTAGTATCATTGCTTTTGCTGTCTCTCTTTTTTCTTTATTAATCTTAATAGAATTATATCTATTTTACTAGTCTTTTCAAAGAACCAAACTCTTACATTTCTTGATCCTTTCTATTGACAGTTTCTTTGCTATTTCATTGGTTTTTGCTTTTTATCTTTACACTTAAAGATATTTTTACAGATACCTTTAATATCTGTATTTCAAATATCTTTGAGTTTATTTTGTTGTTTTTCTAGCCTTTAATTTGGATGCTTAGCTAACTAATTTTTAGCTTTTTCTCTTTTCCAAAATAAGCATGCAAAGCTATACATTGCTCTCTAAATACCAATTTGTCTTCAACACACAAATTTGATCCATTTATGTTTGTTATGGTATAGATAAATTTGTATTTCTATCCTCATTTGTTTTTATTTCTATTAACCCATTCTTTCTGTGCTTCCTTTAATCTTTGTTTACCTGTTGCTTTTTGTTTGTTTTATTTTTTAGTGTTATGTTTGTTTTCCTATTCCATATTTTCCTTTCTACTGGTTTGGAAGGTTTAGAGTTTTTTTATATTTTTTAGTGATTAGCTTTAAAATTGAACATGCTTATTTAACTTCATAAAGATTTAAGTTAAATATCTTAGCCTCCCTACCAAACAATACAAAAACGTCAACGTATTTTAACTTCATTACCATGACTTACATGACATTGCAGTGTAATATTTTAGTTTTATCCTATTATAATCCCACAGACTATTATAATTTTACAGAGACAATATTTATTTAGATTCACATAAACATTTCTATTTTTATGTACTTCTTATATCTCAGTTTATTCTCTTGGGATAATCTCTCTTTTTGAAATATGTCCTTTCGAAATTCTTCTAGCAATAATCTATTGATAGTAAATTATCTTTGTTTGCATACAATGTTTTAAATTTACCCTTATTTTTGTAAAGATTGTTTTTTTCAGTTTCTCAATTTTAGACTGACAGTTATTTTCTTTTTGCACTTTGAGGATATTATTGTACTGACTTCTGGTTTCCATCATTGCTATTAGGATGTCTTCCATTTGTCTGATTATTATTTCTATGAAGGTGACCTTTTTTCTCTGGCTGCTTTTTTTTTTTAAGACTTTATTTTTTTAGAATAGTTTTAGGTTCACAGAAAAATTAAAAGGAAAGTATAAAGATATCCCATATATTCTCTGCTCACATACATGCATAGCCTCCCCCATTATCAACATCTCTCACAAGAGGGGTACATTTGTTGCAATTGATAAACCTACATGATTATCACCCAAAGTCCATAGTTCATATTATGGTTTGCTCTTGGTGTTATACAGTCTATGGATTTGGACAAATGTATAATGACATGTATCCACCATTTTAGTATTATACAGAGTTATTTCACTGTCCTGAAAATCCTCTGTGTTCCATTTATCTCTTCCTCTGCACTCCAACCCCTGGCAACTACTGATCATTTTACTGTCTGCATAGTTTCGTCTTTTCTAGATGTCATATAGTTACAACTATATAGCATGTTCCCTTCTTGGATTGGCTTCTTTCTCTTAGTAATATGCATTTAAGATTTCTCCATGTCTTTTCATGGCTCAATAGCTCATTTCTTTTTAGCACTGAATAATGTTCCATTGTCTGGATAATTTACTTATCCATTCACCTACAGAGGAACGTCTCAGTTTCTTCCAAGTTTGGGAAATTCTGGGAAAATTTGGGAAAAGCTGCTATAAACATCCATATGCAGGTGTTTGTGTAGACTTAAGTTTTCAACTTATTTTGGTTGAAAAATTGGTGTGATTGTTGGATTGTAGCATAAGAGTATGGCTAGTTTTGTAAGAAACTATCTGGCTGCTTTTTAGATCTTCTATTTACCCTCTGTGATCTGCAGTTTCACTATAATATGGCTAATTATTGATTTTTAAATTTTTAATCCTGTTTGGAATATAGTATGTTTTCAAGTCTATGGAGTCATATCTTCTTGATTCTGAAAAATTTTCAGCCATTATCTCTTCAAACTTTTTTAATTTTAGAAATTCCATTTGATTCTTTTCCAAATCTGTCTATTTTTCCTTTATGGTTTCTTGCTTTTTTCTCAAACATGTGATTCCATCATTTATTTATTTCTCTAATAATTTCATATGGAACGATTTTATATTCCATATCTGACAATTCTAGTATTTAAGGTTTTTGAGTTGAAATCTATTATTTTTATTTTTTTCCTAAGTGTCTTATGATTTTTTACTGTGTTAGGGGTCTCCAAGATCATCCCTGTGTTTGATGATTTACTAGGAAAACTCATAAGACTTAGCATATAGTCAAACTCATGGCTATGATTTATTATAGTGAAAGTGAAAGGATGCAAAGCACGAACTTTCTAGACTCTTCTTCCAGTGGTTCACATTGGATGTGCACAATTCCCCCAGCAATGAGTTGTGACCAAACTGAAATACGTACCAGGGATGCTCATTAGAGACTTAGTACTCTGCATTTTTTACGAGGACCTGGTCATATTGGTACCCTTTATCTAGCATGTACCAAAATTTTAAACTCCAGAAGGAAAGCAGCTTGTTTAGGCACAATGGGCCACTCTTATCATTTAGACAAGGTGGTAACTCTCCTGGAATCTGAGTTCCAAGACACCAGCCAAGGGCCTACCTTGCAAGCAAGCACTTTTTCAAGATAGCAGTCTCTGGCCCACAATGTTAACTCTTTTCTATATGCTTACCTACTAGTGAATTTGTTGATCTTTTAATTTTTTTCCTTCAAGATTAAGGAAGGAGAATTTGTTGATCTTTGTTTGTGATCTCCTATTTGCCTGATCTCAATCACTGGAAATCCAAGAGGGAACCAGGATTTGCTATTAACTTAAACCAGCATCCGTATCAATTAGGTTGGATTAGGTTTTGCCGTGGTAACAACCCCAAAAGATATCAATAGCTCAAAATAACAAAATTTTATCTCTCACTTGTGTCTACAGGGGAGGTGGAGACTCTGCTCTGTGCTGCCCTCACTCTCACACCCAGGCTCTCTAGTACCCCACTCTCAGTTGGCTTGGCACTGCCTCTTAAAATTACCATTCGAAAATGACACCCTACACTTCTACTCAAAATTCATTGGCTAACGAGGTTATATGGCTTCATGCAATCACCATGTGTCTAGAAAGAGGAGCGCTAAAAATACATGCTGAACAGCACTAATTAATATTTGTTAAAAAGTATAGCAATGCTCGGCCGGGCGCGGTGGCTCACGCCTGTAATCCTAGCACTCTGGGAGGCCGAGGCGGGTGGACTGTTTGAGTGCAAGAGTTCAAGACCAGCCTGAGCAAGAGCGAGACCCTGTCGCTACTAAAAATGGAAAGAAAATTAATCGGACAACTAAAAACTATATAGAAAAAATTAGCCGGGCATGGTGGTGCATGCCTGTAGTCCCAGCTACTTGGGACGCTGAGGCAGGAGGATGGCTTGAGCCCAGGAGTCTGAGGTTGCTGTGAGCTAGGCTGACGCCACGGCACTCTAGCCTGGGCAAAAGAGTGAGACTCTGTCTCAAAAAAAAAAAAAAGGTATAGCAATGCTCTTTCTTACTATGCTTCAATCAGAGATTCCTAACCTGTGACATGTTGTCTCCCAGGGGCTGCTCAGTATTCAAAGAGACATGGATCATAAAAGTATCCTGTTTTTTCTTGGCCATATCGTTTTAGAGTGTGTGTATTTGATATTAACAACTTTGGAGTTCTCTCCGTGGTTCTTCTACTATCCCTTTCTTTTCTTCCTCTCTGTTTTTTTTTCTCCTCTTTTACCTCCCGAAACAAAGTACATTGTATTGGAAGAGGGACATGTATTCTTAATTACATTAATTGTTACTTAATACTTGAAGTAATAGTTTATTGTGTTAGTAGATATATACATTTATATGGAATAATTTGTATGCCATGATATTAGAAATATACTAAATTAGCATGTTTGAGAGAATAAGGTCAGAAGCGTCCCTGCAGCCACAGGTGAGGAAGGTGGAGGTGATGAGGGACGGCTGTTTACATTCTTGCCACCGCAAGAGTGAAGTACGGCAAGAACACAGTCGGTGTTCAGTCAAGTGAAACAGAGGATCCGGCTTCAATTGTACTGACTCCAGTTACAGCGCCTCCAATTAGCTTAAGAATATTATAAAAAGAAGAGGCATTTGCAAATGAAGAAAACAATAATTGGTCACAGAGCAACAGTGAGCTAGCTAGGTATCTCTACCATGGAAAAAACCTGATAGGAATTGTGCTGGTGGCGGTGGCGGTGGGAGGTGTTGTTGAAAAGAGACAAAGAGTGAGAGTCTTTGGAGAAGGGCTACAGTTGTACCCCAAAAGTCACATTGACACTGCATGTTTGAGAAATTTTGAGCATGCTGCCAATTTCTCTTCCCCTTGCTGGGGCTCTAACCAACCCAAATTAACCTGGTGTATAGCCTCCTCCAACTTGTCTGTCTCTTTGGATAAATGGTGGCTTTTGCTTGTGAATCTCTCATTCACAAGTTTTTAAAAATGTTTACTATGAAAGGAAACTTTTTTAAAAAAGAGAGGAAAATAGTCTCATTTTAGACTACTTGACTAAAGTAGATGTAGAAAGAAATATAGTAGAAAGAAACAAATAACTTCTAATTCTACCATCTGAATTAATCACTGTCAACATTTGGCATATTTATACAATTGAGATAATAATATATGTACAATTTTATATTCTTATCTTTCTACCTTTCTCTTAAGTATTTTATTGTCATTTAAACCCTTCGTAAATATCATGTGAAAGCCTATGAGATATTCTAGCATATGAATGTATCAGGATATTTCCCTATTTTTTATTTTTGTGTAAAATAATTCGGAATGAACCTCTACTCTCAAAGCTGTTAACTTTTTCCATTTTGGGGGAATGGAAGTTAATGTTAGTCCTAAAACATAACTAATAACACAGATCTACAAATAAAAACCATGAAACCATCATGAATTTTAAAAAATTATCAGCAATTTTATATTAGCTTTGCAAATCGACATTTCTTTTACTTTTAAGTCATCCCTGGTGTGTGGTAGCCAACCCAATACCATCATTACTAGATTTAATTAAGTAATATTTTAGAGAGAAGTCAAAGTTCATCTTAACCAGAAAATCTTGTTGGCTTCATTTTCAAGATATATCCAGAATTCTAACAGTTCTCCCCACCTCCACCTCTGTCACCTCAGATCATTGCAGTAACTTCCTAACTCTTCTCGCTTCTACTCTTGTTCCTCTAGACTCTGCTCTTCCTAGATCCAGAGGGATTTGTTCAAACTTGAGTCAGATCACATTGCTCCTCTGCTCAATACACTCCAACTAGTCTCATCTAACTTAGGATAAATGCTCAGGTCCTTACATGACAGGACTCTCCTGCTGTGTGCAGCAGTACAAATGCGTCAGGCACACTCCTGCCTGATGGCCCTTGGCTTCCTGTTCCCTCTTTCTTAAATGCTTTTTCCTCAATAGTCATTAAACTTGTTCTCTCACCTCCTTGTATTTCTTCAAATGCCATTTTCTTTGTGAGGCCTTCTTCAAATAGCACATTTAACATTATAATTTCCCTGCTCCCTATACTTCATAACTCCCTTCCTTGCTATACTATTTTTCATAATATTTATCCTTACATTTTCTATAATTGAATTATTTAGTTGTTTATTTTTTGTCTCCCCTCATTGTAATCCCAATTCCCAGAATGCAGAACATTTTATCAGTTTTGTTCAGTACTGTATTTCCAGTACCTAATGCAATGCCTGGTCCATAGCTGACAGTTGATAAATATTGTTTGAATATGTGAACAAAAGTTTTTTTTTTCTTGGCCATAAAGAACAAATTATAAAATGTTTTCTATGGAGAAGCAGTATTAGTCATATTAGCAAATGTGGCTGGCTCCGCAGACTGATGTATCCTCCAAAGTGCGAGACAAGAAGAGATGTCCTTTACAGGTATCTCCCTTTCTGGGTGACCTAGTTTATACCACTGGGATATTTAGGGATGAAGGGTGTTCCCAGGGGCAGACCCTTTTTCTGGAAATGCCCTTGGCTGGCAGGGTGGGTAACACATAGCATTAGGAGTTTGGCTTTCCACAGAGGCATTGTATGACACATGGTCCTAAATGAAGTATTTCTATGTTCAAATAAATTAAGTAAACTGAAGTCTGTGCCCTCCAGGTGCTTACTTCTGAGTATCTCCTCTTCCTATGATCTGAGGGGAGGCAACTTCGTTTGTTTGTTTGTGGCTATAGCCCAAATGTTCTGGTATTGACTTTCTGGTTCTTGCTGATGCCATGGTAGAGCAAATTCAAGGAAATGTTGACAAGGCACCAAGGGGCAGGCAGTATACCTATTTGTGCCTTCAGCTCTGGGAAGCTGCTGAGGGCAGGATGCAAGCAGAGCTGTCCTCCCTCTCCACCTTGTGGCCATCTCTGAGGGGGATGGCTGGCTCCCGTCTCTGGTGTGGACACTCCAGATATTTGTAATAACCAGATATTCTCCCCACTCTAAACTGGGTTCTTTCCCTCCAGCAATCTTAGGCTTGCCCAAATTCTGCAAAGGGATAGAAATAGCCCCATGTGGGAAGGGCAAGAGGGTGCTGCCCATCCCAGAAGTTTGGGAGTCAAGAGCCTAGTGAGTCAGGGTTCACAGGTTCCAGCACCCGGGTGGGTGTGAAGAGGCAGTGACAGCAGCTATGGTTTTAGTCCTAAACAGGAATTTCTGGTTTAGGTGTGAGTCTAAGTAAATGGCTGGTTTGAAACAATGCTACAAGGCTGAGGCTGAGACAGGCATGCTAAGTGGGTTAGGTCACTGTCAATCACAAGTTACCCAATCTGTCTGGCGAGTGTCCAGAGCATGCTCCTTGTACTCCAGCCAATCTATGTTTTCACCTGTCCACACCAGCTGGTCCTTGCTGCTTAATTTTCTATGACCAGAAGCAACATGGAACAAGGGAGGAAGGACTCAATCCAAGCAGCAATTCATTATGATGAAGATGAATTTTTCATCTTCCTCTTATAATTAAGATGGCTCTGCTTCTAACCTTCTCCATTTTTTTTCTTGCCAATTTGTTCCACGGATGTGAATCTAAAAATTTTATCTCCCTTTTTCCCTACTTCTCCCACACGTATTCCAACCACACACCAATTTCTTTTCAGTGATTCCTTTCTATCCTTTCACTTCTGTTTTTCGAACCACCATCCTTGTCCTGGCACACAGCCATCCCACCTCACTCTTTATAGTGGTCTTCAACCCATCGTGTACAACTCCAGTTCTCGAAGTGTGATGCTTGGACTAGCAGCATCGGTATCACTTGGCAACCTGTTAGAAATGCAGACTCTCAGGCTTCATCCTAGACCTACTGAATCAAAAACTCTGACGTGGGGCTCAGCAATTTTTATTTTAACAAGCCCTCTGGGTAAGAGCCTCTCAGCCACTGAGGAACATCATAAACAGATTCACCTGCTACAAACCTTGTTTCATCAATTGCCTCTTCAGCTCACACATCCCGAAGGGCTCCCTATTCCCTATAGGATTAAGTTCAAGCTTAATCCTGGACCCAGCTGCAATTCAAGGCCTTTTACAACTGCACCAGCTCCTCCTTCTGCATTTCCTTTGCTCCATTGAGACTTTCTGTTCTCTGCCATTCCAAGCCGCCTCCTCCCCATGCTCTTTATATTTACTCATATCCTATGCATTTGCAGCAGCATAAGTCAAATCTTACTTGTGAGCCCAGCCCAGCACTTTCTTCTCCTTCTGAATTTATTCTGGTCTTATGCATTTATATGGTCCCATGTGTCATTTAGCACTTATCCATTGTACCTTGCATTGACAATCATCATTCTTTGTCTATGGTTCTAGATTCTTGTAGACTATGAGCTTCTCGAGGTTTTATAATATTAAGCTTCTTTGTATCACACTCTCAATGCCATGTTACTTCCTTATACTTTGTATCAGTGTTTCTAAAACTGGCCTAATAACAGGAACACCTGGTGTGTTTGTGGAAAACATGGATTCCCAAAGCCCCAGCACAGGCCTTCTGAACTGGAATCTTCAGGGGAGGGTCCCAGGGGAGGGTCCTGAGAATCCATGGCTTGAGTAAGTACCAAGTGTTCCCATTATCAGGCATGTTTGGGAAACACCACTGCAAATAGTAAATGCTCAAACATGGGGATTTTGTTTAATGGGTGATATTTGGATTAAAAGAAACAAACAAGAGGGAAATAGTCTTTGTTAGACACACCTTATGAGCACTTGATAAGTACTTGCTGAATACTTGAGGCTGTAAAGGGAGTTTGGGAGGAACAATGAAGGAAGGTCCAAGGGGGACAGATACAGGAGAAGAAACTGGGGGAGGGAATGACGAGAAAACAGTGCAATGGGACTGTGTGATTTAAATGGCTGTTTCTCCTGGGAACATGTCACCCTCATGCTGGCCGGTGAGTAGGAGCCAAGTAATAAGGTGGAGCAGATGAGTAGGAATCAAAGGAGATGATGATAAGATGAAAATCCCTTTTATCCAGTCTGACTCTGTGATCTGGGTGATTTTGACATTCATGAAACACCAAAAGCCAGGGAATTGTTTTCTCCCTGACGCGTACATTGCAGAAATCCCTAAGAGGGATCTTGGTTTTAGAATTGTGTCAGAGGCCAACCTCTGTCACTTTGTAGATGAAGAAATCGCCCGAAAATAAGGCCGGGCGTGGTGGCTCACGCCTGTAATCCTAGCACTCTGGGAGGCCGAGGTGGGCGGATTGTTTGAGCTCAGGAGTTCGAGACCAGCCTGAGCAAGAGCGAGACCCCGTCTCTACCAAAAATAGAAAGAAATTAATTGGACTGCTAAAAATATATAGAAA
>CAUYSK010069730.1:0-42048 GCA_963575035.1 Avahi laniger
ATTAATTGGACAGCTAAAAATATATATAGAAAAAAATTAGCCGGGCATGGTGGCACATGCCTGTAGTCCCAGCTACTCGGGAGGCTGAGACAGTAGGATCACTTGAGCCCAGGAGTTTGAGGTAGCTGTGAGCTAGGCTGACGCCACGGCACTCACCCCGGGCAAGCGAGTGAGACTCTGTCTCAAACAAAAAAAAAAAAAAAAGTTAATGGGAACTCTGATATAACAGGCTTATATAGTCTTTGCAAATAGATAATAACAATAGCATTAATAATCTGTTGATAATTTTATATTTCCAACCCTTTCTACCTGCATTTACTCTCTCTGTAGAACTCTAAGTGCCTGGCAGCCTAACTATCTCATCAGTAGTCAGCTGCCAGATACAAGATAATGGGAAGATATTACAAGTAAAAGTTCATAAAATACATGCATACACACACACACACACACACACACACACACACACACACACACACATACATATGTTTTTATAAATATGTTTAAACCAGAAAAACACAAATCTGTTTTAAAGCTGACATTTAACTACTAACACTGATAGAATTTTAATTGTCTTCATCTACAATCTCTTTCTAATAAATATAATATGAAACATTAGAGGTTAAAATGATGTTGGTGTCAAAAAAAAAGTAATCAAGTGGTGAATAAAAACAACTTTGTGATGAGTTTCTCCTGTGAAGTAATAAAAAGCCTGTGCAATGGGAGGCTAAAACCTTGGAAAGAAAATGTCAAGTTGAGAAATGCTTTGACATAAAGATAATGCACAAATAAAAGGAAAGAATACTTGGGGAGAGGAAACAATGGAAAGAAAAAAATTTATGTGTAATATAGAAGATTCTGTACACATTTAAGGCATAACGGGGCTGGTAAAGGTTTCAAAAAATGATGAAACATTTTATAGAGAAAAAAATAAAACCTCACTGAAAAGTCACCATTCAGAATGCCAGATTCAAACTAGCTTCAAACTTTTATGTTACATGGAATTTTGTATTAAATTTTCAATCTACGATGTGTTAGGCAGAATAGTACCCCCCAAAAAGATGGCCACGTTCTATTAATAATTCCTAGAACCAGTGAATATGTTACTTTACATGACAAAAGGAATTTTGCAGCTGTGATTCATCTTGATATAGAGAGATTATTCTGGATTATCTGAGTGAACTCAGTCTAATCACATGGGTCTTTAAAAGCAGAGAAATTTTAACAGCTGAGGTCAAAGGAGATGTGACCACAGAAGAATGAGGTAACACTGCTGGGGTTTTTTTCTATTTCAAAATATTAAGGAAGTACAAATATTTTTGTTTCATGGATAGCTTTTATAATGCTTAAGTCAGGGCTATTAGTGTGCCCATGACTGAAATAGTGTTCATTGTACCTGTTAGGTAGGTTTTTACCCCTCCCCGCCTTGTTGATTTCCGATGACTTTTACTTCTCTGTGTGCCCATGGTAACACTGCTGGTTCTGAAGATGGAGAAAGGGGACCAGGAGCCATGGAATTTGGGTGGCCTCTAGAAGCTTGAAAGGCAAGGAAACCAACTACCCCAGAACCCCCAGAAAGAAACCCAGTCCTGTGAACACCTTGGTCTTACTCCATTAAAACCTGCGTCAGACTTCTAACCTACAGAACTATAAGGGAATAAATTTGTGTTCTTTTAAGTCACTATATTTGTGGTAATGTGTTACAGCAGAAATAGAAAATTAATACACAGTAAATTCCAAAACTTATTTTTAAATCATAGTATTTTCAAAATTTACATTAAAAAACAAGCAAAAAGAATTTTTAAATTGCTGTCTCAATTATATAGTAGGGTGATATATAATATTGCATATAAAATATGGGATAACAAAATATGCTTTTGGAAATATCTAAAGAAACTTAAACATCTTTGGAAAAGCAGCCTGGCTACCTCTCTCCTCGCTGATGAAGAGCCTAGAAAAAATGCTTTACAATGAAGAACCTGCTTGAATTTTATCTTATGATTAAGATATTAAATATGACAATGTCAGCCCTTACATAAAGCCTCCATGAGATCCCATTTAATTTTTAATTAAATGCAAACTCTATACCATAGCCCATGAGGTCCTATATGATCCGATCCCTATGATGACAGTCTCTATTCCTTTCCCCCTTCTCACTAAGCCCCAGCTACACCAGCATTTGTCTCATGTTAAAACATGAAAATTTTATTTCCACTCCACTCTGGGGACTTTGCACAGTTTTTTTCTACCCAGAATGCGTGGAAAAGCATGGGTATCAGGACTAGAGACTCAGCACTCAGAGAAACGGGTGTGGCAGTAATACAGAGGTCCAGAAAGAAACCTGCATAATCATCAGAACTGCTCTAATGCAATCAAAAGTACACAGATCCCAGAACTCCAATCCAACCTGCTGGATTAACTCTGTACATGTCCCAACGTTATATTTTTAAATATGCCCAGGGAAAGTAGATAATAAGCACCATGACTCTCGTGAGATAGGAGCAATATGGGGCACATTAAGTCAGGCTCAGCAAAGACAATTGCACTGTAGGATGATGTGATACCATTCTTTACACCTAACTCCCAGAGTAGTATAAGTAATATTAATTATTAGATGTAATGACACATTTGAGAAACCTTATAGTATAGTATAGCGGTTAGGAGCCCAGACTGTGAAACAAGATACCTGGGTTCGTAATCCCAGCTCTGCAATTTATTAGCTGGTACACTTGGACAAATGATTTAATCCCACTGAGCCTCACCACCCTCATCTGTAAACTGACAAGGGCAAAGCTGCCATACAGAGCTGTGAGGATTCTATTATCAATACACATAAAATAGTAAGAACAATGCTTGACCAATAGTAAATGCTCACTAAATGTTGGCCATGATTTGTAAAAGACTTAATTCTGGTCAGTCAGCCACTGTTTTATTGAATATTGCTATGATTTGAATGTGTCCTTCAAAGTCCATGTGTTGTAAACTTAATCCCCAATACAATAGTATCGGGCGGTGGGGCCTAGTAAGAGGTGACTAGGTCATGATGGCTCTGCCCCCATGAATTGGTTAACATTGTTATCTTGAGAATGGGTTTGTTATTGCTAGAGTGGGTTTATTGTAAATGTGAGTTCAGCCTCCTCTTGCTGTCTCACTCTTGTCCTCACTTGTTTTTCTATCTTCCGCGATGGACGATGCTGCATGAAGTCCCTTACCAGATAATGGCACCATGCTCTTGGACTACCCAGCCCCCAGAGCTGTGAGCCAAACAAATTTCAGTTCATTATAAATTACCCAGTCTGTGGAGTTCTGTTACAGCAACATAAAACAGACTAAGACAGGCATGATCCACTTTATATGTAGTTTTTGCCAGTGTTTGAAAAATGCTCCCTAGATATCTAAACATACCTATTTTTCACCTTTTGAAGCTGCTCCACGAAATAAAATGAAAATTTCTAGGTTCTTTCCATTGACTTCCAAACTGTTTGATCAATGACTGGTATTAACCATGCAGACCATAAAATCTTTACAATTGTTTAAAATGGTTACTGTTTCTCTGCTGATATGTACTGGATTATCTAAAGCTGCAGGAAAATGAGGATATAAAATATCAATACCAACTTCCTTTTTTATTCTTCCAGGCTCTTTGTTGATTTCTCCTTTCTGCTCATGGCTAAACTAAAAGGACATAGATCACTGCAGAAACTGCTATCTATAAAAAGAAAAAACAATAATATTTATTCCAAAATAACTAAATTGAAATAGAATTTTACCACTCAGTGTTAGACTCTAAATTCAGCAATGAATCAGTACTAATCATTTAGTTTTTGCCAATCTTTAGGGATTTGAAGATAAATGAACATCTGAGCCTGGAGTTTGGAGAAGGAAGGTGTTCATCTTCACCAAATAGATGGTGGCATTCAACTAGTCTAGCCGCAGAATTAGGGAGACCTGAAGACAAAGAGCTTGGAAATTCCAGCAGTCTCTTTGTTCCCATGGGATTAGGATAAGGGATAGATGCGCCCTTTGATACTGGGCACTAAAATAGGAGAACCATAGAGAAATGATAGAGTGACACAACTAAACAGAAAGAGGTAAAGAAAGAAAATGCCTGTGCACTGTCTGGGTCTTATCTCTCTTTCTCCATTCCGGGAGTGAAAAGAAACCAGCAGTTTGTGTGTATATGTGTGTGTGTGTGTTTGTGTGTGTGTGTGTGGCCAGAAAGCATGAATAATGGAGGCACTCAACCCCACAGGAAGGTGAAAGAATCAGAAGCATTGGCTGTGGTGTGGATTTTTTCTACAAGCATAAGGAACAAGGGCAGTGAGACATCCTATAATTAACTAAAGTACCTAATGAATAGAGTAACGAAAAGAGTCAATTTCCAAGACACTAGCAGTAAGATACAGTCTGTCCCAAAAAGTAAGCCAGGATTTAGATGAGCACACCCAGCCCAATTCTCTGCGGCAGGATCCTCACTATAGACATCATTGGTGCTGTGGGAGAATGAGGAAGAAGGCTCAGAGAGAGCGAGAGAAGAGAGGAGAGGAGAGGGACGGGAAGGGGGAAGAAAAGAGGATGGAAGAGAAAGATAGAGACCTTTCAACTGAACAGTGCTGGGAACCTGTGACTGAGCCAACTATCCTCAAATTAGAGTACAAAAACATACTTGAACCTGACACACCTAAGAACAACTAAGTTTTAAACTGTAAGTCAGTGGAATATGTAGAAATAAAAAAATTAAATTATCTGCTGATAAGCAGTAATGAAAACTGAAAAAGGAAAATAAGTTATTAGAAAAAAATAGAATTCTATTTTGCACATGTGATAAATTTCACACATGTTACACCATTAAATTCTAAGGTTTTTTTTTTTTCCCCCAAACCAAACTTTTATTTTCCAAACAACAGGGCAAAATTTGAGGGAAATTCGCATATGTTATTTTTGATTTGGTAAAATTTAACCATCAGTGTTTTCCCCATGAAGTACCTTCAACCTTATAACCTTGGTCAAGAACCTCGGTTCCAGTTTTCTCATATGTAAAATTAGGAAGGTGGACTACTAAACTCTCTTTCAACTCAGTAATTTCGTGACAAAGTAGAAAGCTCCTCTCAGGTCTTCGTTTAGAATCAACTGCATAGTTAGGACACTTAAGAAATATGGGAGCAGCTTTCCTCAGGGGAATTTAACTATCCCAGTTTCAAAAGTGTCCAAACACTTTAATATTTTACTTCGAGGTGTTTGTGAAATAATTATTTCATAAGTTGATCTAGGTTTTCCTACTAATCTGGATCTTTCTTTGATCCAGGATTAATTCATAAATCATACAAGGATAAATGAGCTCTCACCAATGGGACTCTTTAATAAAAGAATTAAACTGTAACATGTCATTAAGCAGCTTCTTTGATTTAATGGAATGTTAAAACAAGTTTTATACCTTACATAGTACTTTCCTCCTAGAAGTTAAAGTTTCCCTATGGAAAGATAAAAGGTGTTATTTATTTTTCTTAATAAAGACTTTCTAGAATAGTAGCATTCAGTATTAGCAAATTTGAAAACTCTATAAATCCCCAGAGATGCTCCTTTTTAAGTCTTTTAAACCAGAAGATTCTAAGTCTCTTTTAAATCTCACAGAATGTGATTCCTGGTGATTTACTATAAATCCCAATGCAGCCAGGAAGTGTTAATGCATTTTGTTCAGTAAGAATTTCTTATGAATGCACAGCTATCATGTTTTCCAATATATGATTCTGTTCACATCTGCTATAGGGTTCAGAGGAGTGGCAGGCATTGGCAATATCGTAAAGTGTTCTTGAAGCAATAGAAAAGCAAAAAAAAAAAAGTCGTAATTTTCTATGGGGATAATTTCTATGCCACACTGACACTTTTAAATGTTTTCAATAGTGTTGATTTATTGGAAAGCTTAGAAAGGTAGTGCTTAGAACCAGCTTTCCCCATAAAATCTCAGTGACAGTGAATAACTTTTACATCTTTCAAACTGTCCATTGTGAAAGATTTTTTCATTACGATGAAGGTGTTTAGAGGTTTTTGATTTAATGTAGAATGATAACTCCCTTGAGTCTCAGACTTCTGGAAAGAACAAACAATGAAATGTAACCATCCCTTGAGTGAGTTCAATAATGGAATACGTTTGACTATCCATGGCAACAAAGTACTTTTCTGACTTGCTTGAGCTCTGTAATGTGAAATTCTGGTTCTCACAAATTAAAATTTATTTATAAACATATTGGCTTGACCTTGTGTTTTCAAAACAAGAGAAGCTGTAGCTCCTCTCTATTTATCACTGTTATTGTGGCTAATTCAGGCAATTTCCTCTTTAACTCTTAGAGTGAGAAAACACAAGGCAGCCCTAGAAACTTAACATTCTGCAAGATACTGTGATAAGCTAACTTTGGGGTAGTCATCATGTTTTAAAACATGAAAGTGGAAAGGTAAGATAATACTCTAGGGATTCCATGGTATCTTAGAGGCAGTCGTTTTAATAGCATATTTTTTTATAGTTAAACTGGGGAGTTGCTCAAATACAATTAAAATTAGGGGAGTTCCTTTAAAAATACCAATTTGTAATTATTTTTCTACCACTCTTGCATCACTTTTTAGGAAAATCTTCCAGGAACCTTTGTCTGAGCACCTGCTTTCACAACCCTTGCAGAGTAGGAAGTAAACCTATCATGGAGTGGCCAGCTGTCTTTGTCTGTCTTGGACTGAAGGGTTTTCTGGGGTGCCAGACTTTCAGTGCTAAAACCAGGAAGGAAAACAAAATGAGTTGGTCACCCTACAGAGATTTCCCAACTGTAAGGTAACTCAGATTTACCTGGAAGGCTTATTAAAGCTCGGATTTCTGGGCCCCAACTCCATAATTCTTTGTTCAGAAGACCTGAGGTAGGCCTCAAGAATTTGCATTTGTAACACATTCCCGGGTGATACTGATGCTGCTTGTCCAAAAGTCACACTTCGAGAAGCTACTGCCATATCCCAGCATTCTCCCGGTCTTAATGAGCTCGAGGGTGCCTAGTTGATCCCAACTGATCTTATTAAAATTTCTCTCATCAGAAGTTGACATTGGAGGGTTCTACATTTGACACCAGATATGTGGAGAAAAGAAGATGTGGAAGGATTATCTTCATGCCCAGTATATTTCCAGTTTCTTATTTCAGGCCTTCAATGAGGCTTAGCCATACTTGTGTCTCTCTGGTTCCATGAGGTTTCCTCATTGCCTACTGATAAATCACTGTTTTTGACTTCAGTTACTTTGAGTGGCTTATGTTACATGAGCCAATGTAACCCTGATTAAAACCAAAATGTTCCAAACAATGGTATATAACAAACAGGGAAAGAAAATTCTAAGCCAAATAAAATACTATATTGGCTCTGAGCAACGTTAGTCTCTTCTATAATTTTTAAACTGTTATAAAAACTATTCTAATCATTCAGATTATGACAGAGCTTTAAAATTTGGTGCATTTCTTATATAGATGCCTCAACTAAATAAGGAAAAGGCTATAAGAAGAGAAGAGAAGGAAAAGGAAAAATTACCAACTCAATTTAATTAAGGATGTCCAAAGAGAGAATTTTATCACAATGCCTGGGCCCTTTGAAATCTCATGAGACTTAGAATTTTTGAGGAAATGATGGATTATATTAAATGGATGTGCATTCCATGGAATTTTACAGGCAAATCCCACAGAGAAAATTGAGAATGTTATGTTTTAATAATTGGAAATGGAAATATGTTTTAAAGACTATTGAAGAGAACCTAAAAAGTACAGAGTCCATTACAGCCTGGGTCCTTACTCTACCTCTCTTTAAAAACACAACAAAATTACCATTTTGTTTCTAAAGATCCTTAAGGAAGATGATTTTTTAAAATCTCCTCCAATTAATTTTTTCTAATACTTAAGATTCACTGCTTGTAAAATGTCTTTATGACTTTTAAAAACCTCTCATACTCTGTTTCAGTTTGTTTCTTTTAACCTAGGGAACAACTGATCAAGAGTAACAGAAACATGTTGTCGATGAAGAGCATTGTTAATTTTGTCTTTTTTCATATTCCCTTTGATCTTGTACTATTACAATCCTCTGAAACTATGTCAGGCACTGTGTTTGTTCCTCGTTCTGAAGCTACCAGTTTCTGAATTTCTTGGTTCATTAAATACCACTCAGTGATCTATTCTCCTAAAATACAATATTTACTCTTATGAGTCTCTAATTACTTTGTCTTCTTTGCATATTCGATATCATTCTAAAATGTGTCTCCTTGCGTGTGACCACTGTGCTCATCCCTTTTAAACCATCCTGCTGCTATTAACCACATTTTCATGGGTTATACTCACTGGGTAATTTTGAATCTGTATTCTCACATCCAACAGGCTGTCTACCATCTTCTCATTCTCACTCCTGAGTCATTGAAAACACTAACAAATATGATTTCCTTCCCATCTTTCAGGTAAATATATTATAATTTTCAAAAGTTCTGGACTTAGAATTGGTCCCTAAAATTTGATTTGTGATCCACACACAGCTCAGGATGTCAGGACTTACAGATAAAAATATATAAACACAATCTTTGTT
Organism: Avahi laniger; assembly: GCA_963575035.1. Lineage (NCBI taxonomy): Eukaryota > Metazoa > Chordata > Mammalia > Primates > Indriidae > Avahi > Avahi laniger. The sequence continues at coordinate 8,587 of CAUYSK010069730.1, forward strand.
ATCAGATGCACTTACAGTGTAGAGAATGATTACACAGCTGCACCATTTCACCCTTTTAGTAGTATTTATCAGATAAATACTCTTCCAGTTTCATTACATCCTCGTTAGTACGTGTCTGTTATCTCCTTGCTGCCAAATCAAGAGTAAACGTTCTTTTTGTTTTATGATCCCTGTGGGCAAATGTCATTCTTGGCTACACACATCAAGTGCCCATAAGGTTCTAATAGTTGAAGTGCTTAAAACACCTGCCATTCATCAAGGCTTATGATGTGGTTACCATAGCTACCAAAACCCCATGCATTCCTGATCACATAGGATCCCTTCTGTAAGAGAGAGAGAGAGAGAGAAACAGAGAGAGAGAGATGTCCGCCAGAGAATTATTCACATAAATTCAGGTCCCATTAAACAATTAAAATCAGGCAAGAAATGATTCAAGATATAAGTAAAGCACAACAATAAACACAGGGCCACCAAGATGAGCTGAGATCAAATCAAGGCCATACCGGCTTAAAATACGTGGACAGAAATGAGTCCATGTCACTTTTCCTTAATGCTGCATCATGTCAGCAGATGGCAAGATGTACAATTTTCAAAACTTCTTTGGAGATCACCTTTGAAAAAAGTGCTAAAGTACATAACTTTTAATCAAAGTTTCTGTGGAAGCCTTTTTTCTTCCCCCCTAGAGGAAGTTTGCTTTTAAATAACAATACTAGAGTTGTATTTTATACTAAACCTTTTATCCAAGAGTCACATAATACTATATAAATGTACTAATCCTCACAACCTTCCCATACAGCATGGGGGTAGCAAACTCCCCAGATGTGCCTATTGAATTTTTAGAAAGCAGTTTAAGTCGAATCAATAGTCTATTCAGAAAGGAAGGTTAAAAAGATAGGCCTTGCACTGTGTCTTAATAATCAAAGTCCACTAGGAATTTATTAGACTATGACAAAAGGAAAAGAAAAAAACTTAAGCTTTTATACATTGCCAATTTGGCTTATATTGAATGCTACCTTCTATTCTTTCAATAGCATTGGGAGACAGAGAGTAATTTAATATTACTAACTTCAGCATGTTTCCATGTGAGTTTGCAAATAGAAACTGAACATTACCTGACTCCAAAATAACTCTCCAATAGGAAATTATAAAGAATATGATTTCACTATACTATTGCTTTAAAAACAAAAATGTACTATACTTTGTGTTGAAATATTAGAAATTTCAAATATTCTGATTCATATTTGGGCAATATGTCTCAGAAATCTTTAAAATGTTTATACTCCTTGTCCCAGTAATTCTACTTCTGGGGATTATTTATACTTTAGGAATAAATGCAAAATTCAAATAAAGATTTATGATACACTTTACAGCATTAGATACAAGCAGCCAATTGGAAATATTTAAAATGCTTAACTAAATGAAAAAATTAAATATTATCAATCCAGTCAGGTGTTCATTTATACTTACCATACATCGCTGATGTTCCTGGCACAAGAAATACAAAGACAAATAAGACATATTCTGATAAACATGATTCTTGCCTCATAGCGGGTTATAGTCCAATACAGAAAGAACAATGTGTAAATACGTATGATTGTAAATGTCCTGAAAAGGGGTGTACACAGTAAGGTGGAGAGTCTCAAGGGAAAGAGGGTTTTACTTTACAGTAGGGAGATGAATGTCAGGGAAGTTTTCAAAGGGTTGACCTTTAAGCTAAGTCTTGAAATGTGAGTACCGGTTGGCAAATGGATTGAAGATCACTAGTATTAGTGAAAAGGAGGGACAGAGTAGTGGGAGGCAGGAGTGCTCAGGTGAACGACATCACAGGACTGAGTTGAGGCACTAGCTTTGGAGAAGGGGGGGCAGACGTGGTGGTGTGAGGGTGGTTCTCTTTCAGGACTTTTCAACTTGCTGAACGGAGGGGATGAGATGGATGGAATGTAGGAGCAAACGGAATTCTCAAAATTCTGACTTTGGAACTAGAAGGATGAAAAAGGGAATCCAAGAGTAACAAAGAGAGAAGGGAGAGTAGTAACATTTACACATGAAGAGTTGGAATTGTCTGAGGAGCATCTAAGTGATCAGAGACAATGGAAAGCTGGGTCTGAAATTTTTCTTAAGAGTAATGGACACGTGGCTTGTGGTAGCTGTCACTGGAGAGGATGAGACTGTGGAGATGGAAAAGAGGAGCAAGGACAGAGCACGAGGGCACACCAGCACAGCACCAGGCAGGTAAAGGCAGTGCAGCTCTCCAAAAACATAATGTTACACAGAGAGGTCAAGATAACATTACAAGGAAACCAGTGGATTGAGTGACCCAGCTGCCAACGGTGCCAATTTCCAGAGCGGGCACAGACTGATGGAGACTCAAGTCTGAGTAGAATGGTTTTTAAAGTGAATGAGAGGTTGACTCCCAGAAAGAGAAAAAGCAATAATTAGAATGGGACATTAGAAAATATATTTTAAATGGGAGAAACTCCTACATACTTTAAGATGATAGAGATTGAAGTGATTAGGAGGAAAAGATTAAAAGTCTAAGAGAGAAAGGGAAGACATGCTGAAATCAGACAGCCTTTCATAAACTTTTAACACATGGCATATTTTTGTGGGGACAAATGATTTAAGTGACTCTTCAAAGAAGCTTTAATAAGACAATAAGATATTTGATGTAAGTTAAGTGAAAAAGAGAAAGATATAAAATTGAATGTATATTAGCAAAGAGAAACTATTTGCTAAAGAAAAGATTGAAGGGAAGTATACAAAAAGGTAACGGTGGATGGTTTTGAGGAATACAATTTTTATCTAACACTTTTCCATTTTGATGAAATTTTTCAAAATAAACATAAATTAATTTTATTTAAAAAAATTTAAAGGTTTTAAAAAGAACTTTAAGGTTTTTTAAAAGAAAGTTGAAAAAGAGAAAAGGAAGAAAAGTTAGAATAAGAAAGAAAGGAAAAGAAAGATGAAGGAAGGGATTAAGGAAAGGAAGTTTTACCTAAATTCAAACATGAGAATCACCAAAAAAAACATCACAACATGCAGAATCAGGCACAAGACCTATATTATTGTAGATTATAGATTTTAGAGATACATTGCTTTATAATACTTTACATATAGAAGTGTTATTTATGTTTGACCGCCATAAATGTAAAATAGGGTTTTTAAAAAATGTTTAAAAGAGATGCTGTATTGTCACAATTGTGACCCTTAATAACTCAGAAATGTTTACCTTTTATTCAGGATGATATTATATAGTATGAATGAAAACTTCACACTCTGGAAAGAATAATCGGAACTTCTATCGTTGGAAACCAAAAATTTGGACAATGTAATATTTACAGAATGAAGATATTGTAAGTTTAACATGCAGATAAGTTTAAGTCTATCTGAAATAAAATGTAATACTCATGAATAAAATAAATAATAAAACTATCTTGAATTTGGGCATTTGTTCTACTTAGAAACTTTTTAAAAATCTGCCAATACATCCATACAGTTGACATTTTGCAAACCAAGAAAATCAGAAATTATTGATCCAGTGACATCATTACATATTGATCAGCATGTACTATGCCAGAGGTTTCTTTCTTTCTTTTTTCTTTTTTTTTAAGGTCCTTTGACAAGAAACGTGGCCACACCAAGTAGTCATTCCCCAGAAGGCTCTCCTGTTGAGACTATAAATAGAGAAAGCATTGCCAGCAAAATGCAGCTGAAACAAGGTTTCTTTATATGTGGTAAAGTCAACTGCAGCTCCATTGCACTACTGGGTTATAAAAATATATTTCATTTTTATTATTTAGCACTGCAGCATAATGGGAACTTGGAACTACAATCAACATCATTTAATTTTCCTTGAGAACATTTAAAATTGGAATAGAAAAATCACATTCAACTTAATATTTCACCATTTGCTTGGACTATTTTCATTTTTCTTTTAGAGAAGAAAAGAAGAAAAGTTATATATTAAAATAATTGCAGCAATATCTTTAAAATTGAACTCACTGAAACAAAGCTGTTTACTGTTCTGTTCAATATGTTAAATCTATGCAGCTTTCTTGATATACAGGGGCATGCTTTTTTTCTGTTAAGTGCTAGACTTGCATATGGGTTTCTAATCAATTTGGCCATGTACTAGGTATTAAGTGGGAAAAATACTGAAAAAATATACATATATTTACTGTATGACTACTGTAGGTAGAGAAAAAGCTGAAGTTGAAACTGAATTAATTATAATAGAATATATTTGCTTTAAAACATAAAGGAAGCCTAGAGAACATTTGTTTACAACCAGAATACTACTTAAATTTATCTTACTATTTAAAGAAATCCTCTGTAAAAAAAAAGCCCTGACCTACTCCATTTTAATAAATATTACAGTACAAATTTATTACGAATTTCAATTCCACAGTGAAGAGGCTCTAAGCTTCTTCAAATTGACTTTAAGAGATATAAGAAAATCCTCGTCTTGGGACCTGGACAGGATTTCAATTCACAATGGAAAGGGCTATAATTAAATGAATAATAAAATCTGTTGAATCCAGTACCCTATGTAATATTGCTTAATATGAAAAGTGGTTTTTCTATGCAATCAATAAAAAACATAAATCATTTCCACTTGAGTGCCAGAAGTTTGCCCATATCCAGGAAGTGAAAAGAAATTTACATCTTAATAATTAAATTGACTTTTATGCTTCAAAAAATAATATACTAGGTTTGTAATATAGAAAAGAATTCTAGATTTGATTATTTGGAATATGCCTCGAAGAGGAAGAGAAGAAACAGCCAGCATAAATAAATGAACAGGCCACTAATTGTCCTTTCTTACTTAAATAAAAGCCTGGTAAAGTCAAGGAAATTTTTTTGGAAGCATAGTTAAGCTAGACACCTCCCCAAAATTTTTTTCTAAAATAAATTTTCTTAGCAAATCAATAATTTTTAAAGTTTTCTTTCTCAAGAAATGTTTTAATTTAAATATAGCTGATGATAGAGTATCAGGCACATTTTAGATAATAGGATACCTTCTCTTTCAGATTTCTCATGATATCTTCTAAAACTAGCCAAGTTAATTCTCAATAAATCTCTCTATCTATCTAAAAGTCTCATGCCTTTATTTGTCCTTTAACATCACGTTGATGCATACCTTAATATAACATTTTTTGCATAATTTTTCCTTTCACCTCATCTTTTCAACTACAACCACAATTAATAGCCAAACTAAATATGTTTTCTTTCCATAAAGTTTTTCTCAATAACTCAAGGTAACATTTATTCTCATTTCTCCTGACATCCTGTCCCAATTTTCCTTTCTACCATACACATTGGGCAATATACTATACTTCTTATACTCTTGTCTAATTAAAACATGTAAAAACTTTGTCCCTGGCCGGGCGCGGTGGCTCATGCCTGTAATCCTAGCTCTCTGGAAGGCCGAGGCGGGCGGATTGTTTGAGCTCAGGAGTTTGAAACCAGTCTGAGCAAGAGCGAGACTCCGTCTCTACTAAAAATAGAAATAAATTAATTGGACAACTAAAAATATATAGAAAAAACTAGTCGGGCATGGTGGCACATGCCTGTATTCCCAGCTACTTGGGAGGCTGAGGCAGGAGGATCGCTTGAGCCCAGGAGTGTGAGGTTGCTGTGAGCTAGGATGATGCCACTGTACTCACTCTAGCCAGGGCAACACAGTGAGACACTGTCAAAAAAAAAAAAAAAAAAAAAAAAACTTTGTCCCTTTGTAAGATTATTAGTTTTTTGAAAGGAAAGTCTCTCTTATATATGTCTTTTATAGATGCTCAATGTTTTGATGCTCCCTTTTGGCAATTGAAGCAGTAAAATTAAATGATTATAATTTATTTTAAAATAAAATTTGCTTTATTTTTTATTTTAAAGGAAACACATATTCCTTGTAAGACATTAGGGAAACTTTTAAAGTATAAAGAAGGAAAACGTCCTGTAATCTTACCATACTGAGTGAGCTACACTTTAAAAATTAAGTGTTTTTCTTTTCAAACTTCTTTCTATGTATATATGTTTTTAATGTGACAGTATTATGTTGCTGCCTTGTAAGGCTTTTTTTTTTTCACTCGATAATAGATCATGGACAAGAACACAGATCCATGTCATAGGGCTTCATTGCATAGATTTGTTATTTAATGAGTCCCTTTTTGGTGGATAAATAGGTTGTTTCCTATTTTAAAAAAGAAACTTCCTGTGGGACTTTTACACATATCTCCACTTGTTTTCTTATTATCCTTAGAATAAACTCCCAGAAGTAAGCACTAAATATAATAATCAAACGTCACAATACAGTACTTGGTGCATAGTAGGTGCCTAGTAAAGGTAGCTGGAGTCCCACAGCTGAACTGCTGGATCCGAGCAATTGTAATTGTTTTTAATGACCATCTATAAAATTGAATCAATTCATATACACCATCACTGTATGTGACTATACAGAGTATAAAGAATCTATTTCTTCACAACTCTGTCAACCTTTTTAATGTTTGATAATAGCGGTAAAGATTACCACTGCTCACCAATATTTCTAATTCTCCTCTCCTTCTATGTACTGGGAGGATTACACTCTCCATCCTCTTGAAGGTAGCTGTAGCCAGGTGATTTGCTTTAGCCAATAAGTGGCAGTGGAAATGATTTCATCATTCCAGACACAAGTATTTCAAAGCTGGTGCACAATTCTGCTTCCTCTCTCTTCTCTCACAACACTTTCTAAGGAAGTAGCATCTTCCAGATGATGCTTCTACAAGATCATGGATTTATTAAGTTGCAGCATAGAGAACAGTTATCCCTAAAGTTTTTCGAACCTGCAGAGGGCTGCAGCCTAAGCAAAAAAAAAAAATTGTTGTTCTAAACCTCTAAAATTCAAGGGTTTTCTATTACTCCAACATAATCTAGTATATCCTAACCAAGAGAATTTTCTAGAAGGTGAAAAATTTTTTCCATTTGATTTCTTTAGTTATTAATAATGTTACACATTCTTTCATATCATTTGTTTCTATCTGCTGACAGGATTCTTTTTTGGGATTAAAAAATTCATTATGTATGGCTTATTTTAATTGAAAATATTATTGAGATAATTACAGATTTGCCTGCAGACTTAAGAAACTATACAGAAAAATCTCTTGCACCATTTCTCCATTTTCCCCCATTGGCAGCATCTATAAATATTAATATACCACAGCTAGAATTTTGAAATTGGTACAATCCTCCAACCTTATTCAGTTTCCTCTAATTTTAGTTCTACAAATAGGTATGTTTTGTGTGTATGTAGTACTATGCAATTTTTATTTCAAAATATTATACAAATGTTTGTTTTGTTATGTTTTGTTTTGTTATGTTTGGGTCAGGGTTATAACTGTGCCCATCACCCAGATAGTGTTCATTGTAACTGTTAGGTAGGTTTTTGCCCATCTTTTCTTCCTGCTCTCCCCGCCCCGATTGTTTTCCACTGAGCTAACTTCCCTCTATGCACGTGTGTGCTCATTGGTTAGTTCCAGTTTAATGAACAGTACATGTGGTGTTTGTTTTTCCATTCTTTAAATATTTCACTTAGGCTACTGGTCTCCAGTTCCATTCAAATTATTGTAAAAGGCCTTAATTCATCCTTATTCATGGCTGAGTAATATTCCATAGTATACATATACCACATTTTGTTAATCCACTCATGAAGTGATGGACACTTGGGTTCATTCCACATCTTTGCAATTGTAAATTGTGCTGCAATAAACATTTTAGTGCATGTGCCTTTGTGATAAAATTACTTCTTTTCCTTTGGACAAATATCCAGTAGTGGGATTGCTGGTTCAAATGGCAGGTCTACTTTCAGTTCTTTGAGGAATCTCCATGCTGTTTTCCATAGAGGTTGTACTAATTTGCAGTCCCACCCACAGTGTATAGGTGTTCCTTTCTCTCTGTATCCATACTAGCATCTACTGTTTTTGGACTTTTTAATAAAAGCCTTTCTAACTAACTAGACATTCTAACTAGACATATGACCAAAAAAAAATATGAAAAAATGTTCAACATCACTAATTATCAGGGAAATGCAAATTAAAACCACAACGAGACATCATATCATTTTAAAATGGGGGGCTGCCTATATATGTTTTCTAAGAAAGTGTTTGGTTTTTAATCACTAACTTTTAGCAACTGTATATTAACCCATTTCTCATCTCATCCCAGAACCTCAGGAATTCTGTGACACTTGAAAACAAGTAAAATATCAAGGATCTCTGAGACATCTGAGACTTTGCTCAAAAATAAAAGCAAGAAATGCTGCATTTTTATCTCTAGATAGCTATTTATGGCACGTAAGAATGTACACATCAAAATATTTTGCTTCCCTCTTGTATATTCTCCATAGCATCTAGCACATTGTTTATCACCTAATGAGTACTCAGTAATAGTTCAAACAGGATTTTCATAGGCCGAAAACTAAAACACACCTTGCAAGTATTTTTCAATTGCCTTATTTTACAAGTGAGAACACTGAAATGCCAATGGTGAGTCTAGCATGACCCCCATAAGAAATGGAGTCATCACGAATCACCCACAACAATGCAAAAAAATTGTTACCACACCAGTCTCTGGTGTTAGCATGAACAAATTACATAATGAGCTCAAAATGCTATATTTGTTAGACCACCCTTGAATACTTAAATACAATTGTATAGTTTACTACTTTTTGAAAGGAAAGCTAGAATAAAGAATTCAAACCTACCTTTATTCTCTAGCCAGCTAGCCCTCCACGTGATTACAGAATTACTGGGCAGACTACACTGAATTATCTTATTTCAGAAGAGATGATTAATCACAAATAGCAAGAGTTAAGTCAAATACAAGTATTGTCCCTAAGGTGATGGGTGTTATTATACCTTCTCATAAAATCCACCAGCTTCAGGTGCGTTTTATGAGGCCAGTTCTCATCTAGGTGACAGACTGAATCTTTGAACACCATCATTAAAATCAATGGGAGCTCTAACAGAGTCAGATATGTGGAATTGGGTGCACCGGCTCTGAAACTCCTGATGTTCATTTAGGCCCACTGTTCATTTTGCAAGCAAAAAGATTTATCCCATCTGACAGAGCAATCCAAAGAATCTCTTCAGTCCAGACTATTTGGCACTGAGCTGAAAATTACAAAAAGCTGAAAACTGCACGTTAAATATATTTTCCTGCACTTGTCTACTCCCGTCTATGTGAGAGTCACTAGTCAACCATGTTTGGAATAGGGATCCATTATCAAGAAATAACCCCAGCGTGCCCTGAATATGGGCCCCTACAGAAGGAGAAAGCATCATTCAGTTACCAGGAGAGCAGATAACCATGTGGATTAGATTGTTTCTGCAGTGCCCTAGTAGCTAACCAAGATACTGCAGTCAGTCGGAAACAGCAAGCTGCTTGATGTTCTGTTCCTGTCTATCATGGGATTTCATTGCAGGGCTAGATTAGCCAAGAGGTAGTTGGAGCACGTACTTGAGGCTCAGAGAGGTGGAGATAGAGCAAAACATCTAGGAAGAAATTTCTGCCTTTTCAAAAAAAAAACATTTTAAAATTTAAAGGTTTTTTTTATTTTTAATTGTGAATAGTATAGGGACTCAATGTTTTCAGAGCTTGAGTGCTCAAAAGCAATGTTTTTCAAATTATCAGTGAAGAAATAATTTTGTTTTTATTTTTCCAGTCATCAGGATTGATATAATTGTAAATTTCTATTAAAATTCATGACTGAAAAAAAGCACTAAAAATAGGGACATATAAAATACAAGCCCAGTTTTTTTTCATTATTGGATTCAGAAGACATGAAATTACTCAAACTGCTATAAAGGTTTCTAAACACTCTGTCTCACACAGGGCTGATCTGCAGACCACACTCTGAGTAGGGCAACTCTAAAGGACTTAATTGGGCTCTGGGGCAGAATAATTGCAACAGGTGGTTCTATTTTTCATTAATATTTGATTAGCCTGATTTCTCTACTAGCAGAATTCAAATCCCAAATCGCTAACTTTAGTTTTCCCAGAATATACTCAAATAGCAAAATATATTTGCTAAACAAGCTTGGTGCTTTATTTATTTAGTAATTTTCTCCTCATTCAACAAACACTGAACACAACTCCGTACCAGACACTGCTGGAGACATAGCAGTAAACAGCACAGTCACTGCCTTCAAGTAGCTCCCCATCTAATCAACTCAACAGGCAGCTGCTAACTACTTTTCCAATTCTTTCTTTTTGTCGAGAGTTTTATAATCCCAGGCTTAACATGCACAAAGTTGAAATTAGGTCATTGCTGGCTGCTACTGTGCTAAATTCCTATGTCTGCTTCCTTGGGGTCTTACCATTTCCCTCAACACCCCTCTCCTATACTTACATACTGCACACTTCAGATGTCACTTCCTTACTCTCTGTTGTAGTATCTGACCAAAGAGCTTCTAGACTACACACAGTAAACTAAGGAATCTTAGTGATTCAGGCAGACTCCTTGTGGAGGGGCCAGACATCTGCCATCTCTATCGGTCATGGGCAATCCTGTTAAATCACTTCTACAAAGTATACTCAGGTAATCTTTCCAGGTAATTGGAGTCATCTGTCTTTTTATCTACAGGAAGCTGAAATTTATCAAGACCCTTAAGAAAATTTTTTATATTTCTGTTTTAAGGGGAAAAAAGCCCCAGTATCATTTATAGAACTAAGTATAATTTGAGATGTGATGCAGGTCATATGCTTGCAAAACTCATTTTCTTTGCAAGTTTTACCATAAATTTTTAAATTCACCAGCTTCCTAGATCAAACTTATATCTTTAAAATTCTAGAAATTGAACCTCTAAAAACACAGAGTAAAAAAAAAAGTCTTCTAAACACACTATCATTTTAAACTTTGTTTTTGCTACAGTAGAACCAAATAAAACCTTTTTAAAAGCCTATATTTTTTTAAGAACAATATATTGTGTGGAGTCTAAAATACAAACACTAGCACCTTTGCTTTTTATACCTAATTAACACAAGAAGAAAATATAAAAGAAAAAGCTAAACTGTACCCCTACATAACCATGTCATTGCTCCAGATGATTTCATTTCTATCATAAATTTACCTTCAACATAAATCATTTCAATAATTTCTTTTTCCCTTTAATTTTTTAATTATAGGCACCTATAACCTCTATTGAAAGAGTTACTCTGGCTTCTTTTACCCCATGGATAAATCCAACCATAAATAATCATCCCTATATCAACTGATAGTGTATTATTCCCAGAAATGCTAATGATCTCATTAATGTCTCATTCATGCTTTGCCTTTCTTCATTTAATTTAAAACAAGCCCACAGATATTTTTCTTTGTTGAAGTTACATATGCGTAGCATATATTTCATCAAGTTTAGTCACAGGTAAGCCTAATGAGATGCATGAGATTTGTAAGAAGTGAAATGTGATATCCAAACCAAGGCAAATTTACTGCTTCTCTAAAAGTTATTCAGCCTTTCCAAATGAATCTAAGCAGAAATCTAGTATGTTAAAACTTTATAGTCATATGGATTTGGAATTTCAGAGTGTCCACTATAAATAGGACTAGGGAAAGCTTACTTCCCTTTCACAGGGAAAACAAAAACTTTATATCTTCATTTATTTTTTTTCTTCACACTGACATTTGTGATAATATCTCTTACCATCTCCAAATCCAAAAACTTAAAGGATGTTTTTGCATTCCACACTGTCACAAAATATACCTACCAAAATATATACACCCTCTATATTTTCATCACAAATTAAAAATTAAAAGAGGTATGAGGCCACAAATGTCTCTTATAAATAATCCCTTTGTGGCTTTGTAGTTGCATTTTCAACTTTTTTGCTTTCTGTTCACTACAGCCGTACTGAATATTTCCTACTGCTTCTCCAGGTCCAATTAATCTATGTCGTCATTTTATTTGCTAATTCATTAATCAAAATACTCCTGGCATATTCTGTAAGAAAACCTGACTTACCTCAAGTCAAAATTAAAATTCAAGATTCAGTACCATTTCTGAATCAAACTATACCTAATTATACCTTTGAATAGTATTTACTGGACATTAACTAGATGAACCAAAAAGAAAACCCAAAACTAAAATTGTTTTCCAGTAGAAATCTGCTCCTAGAATAAAATAATATTATTGATAATAATTATGATTGTTTAAATGGGACAAATATTCTTTTAAGACAGTTTTGTTCTGCGGAGGATTTCTTTCTTGTGTTTAATGAGTCAGAGTTGTTTTGTCTCTATTATGACTTAGGTTGTAGTATCGTGTTCTTGTGTCTCCTTGTGTCTGTCTATGTGGGTAAGCACATGTTGTATTTATTGTACACCCTATAGGAAATTTTAGGGAGAGAAAAACCCATAGTAAACATGTCTTACGGAAAAAAACCCGATGTTCAATTATGGTTAACTTAGAGCAGACAGTCTCAAATGTTTTTATCCTGGTACAATACCATGTGATTCTCAGCCACTCGTGCAAACCATCATCTCTCCAGTGAGTTTTCTTTTTTCTTTTTTTAGTTTTTTTTTATTTCAGCATATTATAGGGGTATAAATGTTTAGGTTACATATAATATCCTTGCCCCTTATGCTAAAGTACTGGAGAATTTGCAAAAATTCTAAGTCACTCATTTTCTCTCCCCTCCATTGAAAAAATACACCAAATCAGTTTTGGTCTCATAAGTTAATAGCCATTAGAAATGTCTTCAAGACATTGGAAATAGCACTGATCTTTGAAAAATAAATAAATAAATGTGAAATCCCTCCAGAATCCAACATATTCTTTGAAAACAGTTACATTTTATATAGTTCGTCTATGAATTCAAGAAAACAACAAATACAAATATATTCCTTTATCCATGACAAAGAAATAAATACCAATATCTGAGTATTCAGCATGATAAAGCCAAAATATCAGAGCTACCAGCAATCAGAGATCTTTTCCTCATTGGTTATTATCTGTTAGAATAACATGTCTTGTCACAATTTTCATAATTAGGAAAGACTCCCTTCACATTTTCAGGATAAAAAAAAAGGTTTGACATCATATTTTCTCCTGTTGTTAATTTTACATATAAAACACAAATCCTTCGGAGAAATAAAAAGCATTATTCTGGAATGTCACAAAGTCTGCACAACCAGCCTCACCACCGTATCTCTAACCTCGTTTTTGTGATCTCTGTCTCTCCCCAAGAGTCCACAGGGCACTTTCCACAGCTACCCTTTTACCTACTTGAAGGTGTTCATTAGAACATCACCTGAGTGGTCCACCTGGACCCACAAAATTCTCCCCATTCCTCAGAGCGAGAATTATGTTGCCAGGCCTTAGAAATATATTCAGGAGCTTAGAATTACTTTCTAAGCTTCATCAGTGTAATCACAGGCTGAGACAATATCGATTTTCCCCAGACAAAATCCTAATCCTCTCCTCTTGGGGAAATCCTATTCATTTCTATATCAATTCTTAGATTGTCAGGTCTAAAACTTACCACTGTCACATCCAAACATGCAACCCTGCAGTCATTCAGATGTAAATATTAGCCATGATGCAAATAAACAAGACGTAAATAAAACTAGAAATAAAAATTAAAAATTAAGCCAAATATTAATTAACTTTATGTCTCTTTGGGTCATTGATGTTCACTATTATTTCATGAACATCTGGAACATTAAAGTAAAGGTTATAATGTACAAGAAAGCATTTTATAAATTGTAAAAACATCATTTGAGGCTTTGTAAGTGCCCGGCACTTACTCAAACTAATAATAAATTTGTGGTTTATAAAAGAAACAAAACATAGAATTAACAGATTCCTTTCATCTTTCATATACAACAGAGACCACAGTGAAGCAGCTGTTCCTAGTCGTCAAAGAGCTTCACTTTTAAGTTAGCCCCTGTTTTGTTTAAACACAAAGCTATGAATATCAGGCGTTTCGCTTTAGCAACCCTACTTTGAAAAACGTAGGAAACTCAGGCCAGCCTTAGGAGCCAGCCCAAGACTTCACAGTCATGTGATAGAACCAATATAAATTTTTACTTGCCAAGTTTAATATCAAATTCTGGGCTCATTTCAGGAAAAAGAGTCAAAGGTATTAGGCAAAAAATGCCACCAAACTTTAACTGTCATGCAGATGGGAAATAGTTTTACTGACAGCAACTTAACTAGGCAACAACTCTTTTCTAGAGAATATTTACTCTTGTGCAAAGATATTGGTCACATGATTTTTCCTCCTCAGAGACATTCATTGCTGTTTTACATACCTCAAAAACACAGAAATGAATCCTGCTGGTAAAGGAAGCACAGGTTGACGAGGATGCTCTTGGAAACTAACTAAGATATTTTGTGTATCACTTAAGTTTTGTAGAATCTCTTTAAAAACTCTTTTCAACACACACAACTAATGCTCTTTATTTGCTAATCATGAGATCATAGTGATTTGTAGTACATCAAAGAACATTTCTGAATACATGGAATATTAGAAGCTACATATGAATTAATAAGCCATTTTTAATACAATTTTACTATTTTTGCTCAGTTCTTTCATTGTTATCAGATAAAGAACAGAAGCAAACAGACCCCACTGGGCACAATTCCATTTCAGTTCACTATAATTCTTACAAACGCAAGCCCTATTTAATTACCTTTTCTAGTTATAAAATAGGTTCTGGGTTAACTCCATTATTTTCCCTATGTTACCAAGACTTGTCTACAGTGAATTTTTACTTCTCTTTTGGAAAGGAATTTACCTTTAAACTTTCACTTGAAACTTTCTTTTTTAAGTAAAACAATTAATACCCTGGAAACCTCTTTAAGACTTCATATATGACAGACACATTGTAGTCAAGTCCAAATGCCATCTGTATACCTACGCCACTTCTCTAGTAGGGGCCTCACTCAGAATGTCCGTCTCTGTCTTCCCCAACCAGCCAAGTGCCAAGGCTCTGGGAACCCATGCTAACAGCTAAAGAATGTGGAATCTATGCAGCATGAAAAAGGCTAAGATAACCAAATTTTGAGCAAATGAGACATCAGATGCTGCTGCTCCTTCTCAAAAATGCTGAAATCTGCAATACTGTACATTAGACATAGAAAATTAGCAGATTTACAAACTTTAATAACATGGAGGTGGACAGAGATGCTAAGGAACAGTTTTACCGCCCCTTTTGGTGTCTCTCAGCTGTTACGTTCATGGAAAGAATGCTCATACCTCAGTTGATGTTGTGGATAATAGGTCAGCCAACCTCTCACCCATGTATTGGAGGTCCCTGTGCAGATAGTTGCATTTGGTGGCTACAACAACATGCATTTTAAAATTTCACAGAATGAAATTTAAATCCTGCCTCAGAAATGAAACTTTGCTGGTCCTCAATAAAATGTCACTAGGATAATATCTACTTCATAGTGTTGTAAGACTTTAAGGAAGTGAAGCTTCTAAGAGTTTTTAATACAATGCAAATGTTTGAGCATAATTTTTTAATTTCCAAGGTGTAAAAGACTCGACTTACCCCCAGGGGGTGGAGTGAAGGTAGATCAACAGGAGGGTATAGCAGGACACTTGAACCTTACAGGATAACTTGGCTTGCCCCATCTGCAAGAATTCTCATCACAGAAGTGTTGAAAACTTAACAGAAAGCAAAATCAACCAATTAATCTTTCCTCATGGTCATAGTGTTGTATGAATATCTGCAGTGAACATTTCAGTGAAAGACCCACGATGCTCCCAACATCTCTCAAAGCCTCACAAAGCATATTTCCTCACCAGCTGCCTTGTCAGAAGGTATCTGCTGGCATCGTAGCACTGGCAAGCTGATTCCACCTCCAAGCTCTGAGTTTGTGGGACAGCTACAAGGTCTCTGAGGCAGTTCCAAGAGCTTCCCATAAAGTCCAGACCTGTCACCTAGGAGCCACACATTTCTTCCAGGCACAGAGAAAGGAAGGTCTCAGCATCCTTTCTCAGGCCACCTGTCATTTCACCTCTCCTCAGTCATTCCCAAAGGCTCTTCCTCCTCCGAGGCAGACATGAAAGCAGATTGGAACAGACTCCAAAACCTGTGCTGCCTTTCCTGCCTCCTCGCCCTGTAACTGCCACCAGGAACATGGCTGCGTGGGCGAAGCTGACAGAGCACAGAGCCAGGCCCACTGGGGGCCCTCGATCAGTGTTTGTGGAATGGATGTGCATCGTCTGTGGTCATCAGGATGAGATCCAACCAGTTGTGAATCATCACCTGGCCCTTTACCTTCCTGGAATTCTGTCAAAGGGAGACACTAGTCCAATTAATTAGAGAATCAATATCCAGAAAATATCAGAGCTGTTTTAGCCATGCTATTTTTTGTTCAAGGTTATTATTCTGTGGCATTTTAATGCCTTCAAGTGACATAAAAACATTGGCAATGTAATGAAGCAACCTAAAATTAATGAACAGATTGATGTGACATAATACAGGATACACAAAGAGGCCCAGAAAATAACATAAAATTAATTCACGAAGTTACCAGTGGTTTTTTTTTTCCTTTTAAGCCATAAACTAATGTAAAGGAGACAAAATGACCTTTAGAAAGAAAAAGTAAATTTAATATAATTCTGCAAATCCTGTTTCTGAGACACTTATGTTTAAAATAATAAGGCTTAAGTTAAATATAACAACACCAAAACAACTGGGAAAATGAAAGTCTTAATTTAGGCAAAATCAAATTTGGTTATCTTGGCCCCTGATGGGCTCCACCATTTCTCCCTGTGGGGGCAGAGAGTGAAATCATGCACACCAAATCAATCTCCCTAATTGCCTTGGTCACAATCACATGCCGTTTTGGACAGGAGTCTTGCTCAATAGCATCCAAAGGCCAAAAAAGATATGACATTGAGAGTAATCCAGCCCCGTGGCTTCCTTGACGCCAGTGTGATTTGAAGGACAGTGGTCTGTTTTGTAAACTCTGAAAGTGTAGAAGCGCCAAAATATATATATGAAAATATTCGCAAACTTCTAGAATGTCAGAGCTAAAAGTGACCTTGGAAGATCAATAGTCCTATGTCTTCATTCTGTAGACAAGAAAAATATTCAGTTAGACTCCCTCTCAGTATATCTGTAACAAAAGATTTTTAACCTTGTCACAGCAATTATTGGTCTGCTTCAGTATCTTATGTAATGTAGATAGTGTACATCAATAGACAGGCAAAGATAATGTGTATATCTGTATGCAGCATATGATAGTATCATCTACTCATCTTTTCTTCCCTCATTCTCTGCCCCTCCCAATACACACACACACACACACACACACACACACACACACACACACACGCACACATGGTGAGCTACTGTTTGAAATTTTTGACCATGTTATTCATGTATGTGTTTCTGAACTTGTAAGGAACTCAATAAAACTTGGTTGAATTAAATTACAGAAGAAGATTCAAATAATTCCTACATCTTGCAGTCTCAGTGATTCTTTTGAATTCTCCTTGGACTCTTCATCCTATCTCCGTCCAGGCTCTGATTTGGGGGTTGCAGCTCTTGTGGAGCTCGGCTGAAGGGTGTCTCTGCACCAGTCCTGCCCGGTAGAATCTGCGGAGCAACACTGCCACCTGCTGGAAACACCATCAAAGCAACTGAGGAAAATCTGTGAAGTACTGATTTGTATTTGGGATGCTTTTGTTCTTCAAAACGCAAGTCAAACTCCAATTAATCGACATTTATTACAATTAATTCTAACACATTCATTAACTTTTAAGGGAATTACAAGGCACACGGCATTATTGAACATCTACATGAAGTGTTCTCTTAAGGAGAGAGAACAACATTAATAGGATGGTAGCACTAAATCTGGGGGCTTCAGATGGCTAAACCACTAGGTCACTTACACACAAAATTCTGAATGTGCCCTTTATTCAGGTCTTTAGAAGCCTCAGACTGAAACCACATGTTGCCTGTCAAATGTGCTTATCCTACCACAGTCCACAAATATGTGTTGCCCCAATCTTTCCCAGAAATGGCATTCTAACCAAGACTCATAATTTAAGGGATCTGAGGTGTCATTTAAGACTGTGTCCTCGGAGTGCAGGATCTCAGAGTATTAGCAAGTTATGTCTTTATACCACCTTAACCGTATCTAGTGAAAAAAATTGATAAAAATATGTTTAAACTTCCTTGAGGGTTAATCTGCATAGTATCCTCAATACATTTTAAAGACAAGAATCAAACTCCAGACTTCCCACACACACACATTTGGAATTCTATTTTTGTAGACTTACAGAATTTTTATTTCTCATTCTACTAGGAAGTGAAATATTCAAAGATCTGAACATAAAAGAATAAACTGCTGGTGGTGGACAAAGCAGGAATAGGAAGAACAAGGTGGATTTTCATTGGTTTGGGTTTTTTGATTTTGGAATTTTGCAGACATCAGAAGTTATACAACAGCTCCCCTCTAGGGCCCTTTGTGGAATAACAGGCCAGCCTTCACCAGTGCAGTTTTCCCCTTGGTGCACCCCTCTTTTTGTACAAGGCAATTGTGCAAACAGTTAACCTGGCACAAGATGTAATTGTATTTTAGAATCTGTCCATTTCTTTTAGTTTATAAAGTACAAAAAGTTTAAAATCATTATGATGAGATATCAAAAATTACTATTTTATTTTTCAGAAGGTGCTGACTAATCTTTTAGATGGCTTGGGTCAGCTACTAACTATGCACTCTTGGGCAGGTTCCAGTAACCTCCTTGCCTCTTACTTTCCCATCTGTAAAATGAATGGGTTGGTCTATAAATCCTCACCATCCAATATGGTAACCAGTAGTCATAAGTGCCTATTTAAATTTATATTAATTAAAATTAAATAAAATTAAAAACTCAATTTCTGAGTCATATTACACACATTTCAAATGCTCAGTAGCCTCATGTGGTTAGTGACTCCTGAATTGGACAGCGCAAATACAGAACATTTGCATCATAGCAGACGGTACTATTCGGCAACACTGGCATAGCTAATATTTATGTTTCTCTCCAAATTGAATCTACATGCTCATAGCAAAAATATTTTAGGGAACAATTTTGATCAAGGTGACCCACACAACAACCACTTGAAAAGCAAATAGAGAGAAGAGAAAGAAAGGAAAAGAGAAAGAAAATGAGATCTGGATTCTAGGCTTCTTGCCACATTCATTGCTGCTATCTGATAAGCCACTCATGTTTTAATTCCAGTCTTCAAACCAACTCATCTGCAAAATGAGGAGAAATCAAGTGCCTGCATCCACAGTCAGCACTGCAAACAAGGGAGGACCTAATGTGCAGCATAAATTTGCAATGGTGACAGCTCAGGAAAGAATTTGCTGACAATTCTGTGTTTGCTTGTGGAGCACAGCCCACACAGCAGGCTGCCTGGTATCCTAAGGACATTTAGGTGATTTTCTGCCATTACACATAGAAAGTGCTTCCTAACACATCAGTTATGGCCTGGATATTACAACAACTCTCACTCAAGCTGGCCTGCCACAGTGGACCTTGGCCACACTCCAGAGAGCAATGTGCTGGGAGCTGACAGCACTATGCAGGGGTCTTGCTGATGGTGTGTGCATATCCTGTGATTGGAGCCTCACCAAGGCACCTCCGCTGCACACGTCTGCACCATAAAATCACTCTGTTGGTTTTGAAGCCCTGGCCAGCACAGGCCTCTGCCAGGGATCTGGCCAGCATCAAAGCTGCTGCAGTCAGCTTTCTCAAACGTTCCTTTTTGTGAGAACAGGAGGCGGGGCGGAGGCAGAACTGTGGCATCATTAAAATCTGGGGCCCACTCCTCAGTATTCGGTACCCTTAGGGAAGCCGGATGCAGAAGCGTAGGTTGTTTCTAGTTCCCTGTTGAAAGTATCATAGGGGGCCTGAGCTCTGAGCATGGCTGTGGCCCCTTAAAAGATTGAAGTCATTATTGTTTCACTTTCTCCACATGTTGTCAAGCCGTCATCTGTAAGGTTAGATAGAATGTGGAAGAGATCTCCAAGGTGCTGCCCCCTCTCCCCTTCTCCAGGGAATCCCTCTTAACCTTTCTGGAGTACAGCCTGGCTAGACGCAGTGTTCCCTGCAACACAGAGGGGCTGGATTTGGCAAGTTGCAGCACGGGGCCAGCCCCGAGTCAGGTGAAGTGCGTGCAGCAGTTGAAGGTGAGGAGGGCGGAATACCTGCTTTAAGGACCCCTGAGGCACAACCTCTGCAACACTGGATAGAACAACCCAGTGAGCAGGAATCAGAGGATGTGGGAAGAGAGGGGCTCTTTCTGAGCAAAAGCAGCTGGCGAATTGCATTGCAGACATGAGGCGAACACAGACATGAACAGACTCTGTGTGTAACAGCTGCCTTCCAGGGGCCCGGCACTGGCTGAGTCAGTCTCCTCAGAGACACAAACAGCAGAGAGTGAGCAAATCTGTTAGCATTGTCTCCGACACAAAAGACAACAATAGCCATTTAGACCTTTAAAAATCTTTCCCTTCTGACAGGCACAGCTGAAAAAAATAAACTGCTGAATCTGACACCAAATTCTTTTGATGTTGGTGCTCATCCTTTTTGTTACCCAGAGATTCCAAATTCTCCTCATAGAAAAAAATGACAAGAGTACTCTGTTCCCTGTAGAAGGGACAAGGAGAGCAGAGAATTGCGAAGAAAAAATACATAAATGGACTCTGCAGGCTGTGGACATGAACAGGGCTGGGGAAAGGAAGAATGTGTTCTGTAAGGTCAAAGGTCAAGTTCACGGAAGGTCTTGTTCCAGCAAGCTTTGTGCCTCCTCCAAGGCCACAGGCTGATCTGCCTTTTCCTGGCCCCACAAAAGGGGGACATGTCTACAGTACTAGGATGGATATAAACACAGCTGTATAACAGATTTGGAGGCAAAGCCTATCCAGAGCATTTTTCATGTCTACTTATCATGGACTCGGGGATTTAGTTTCTCAAAAAAAAAAAAAAGGCAAATTACGAGCTAGGAGAATGTGAACACAGACAAACACACACGAAGCTGTGCACCCTTTTAATGACAAGAATTATGCCCTGCCTCAGCAGCAATCTGGGGATGGGGATTAAAGTAGCACAAATCATTCATAGCCGAGGATCAAGAGATGCAGGCCTAACTGACACCTCTGTCCAGAACACAAATGAATTCCCCTGCCCTGCCTGGGCCCTGGTGGAGTGGGTGAAGCAGACATCACACTGCTGAGAGGTCATAAAAGCAGCCTTTGTTCGTGGCTCTGTTTTCTAATTCACTAAGAAGGAGATAATATAGGGATATTTCAAAAGGCTTCGTCATTCGCTTATACAACTAGTTTGGACAGAAAATTCTCCTGCAACCCACCGGCTCATTAAACTCAATGAGATTAAAAAAGAACAGATAAACATGATTTTACATAGCCATCAATCATCTGCTTTTGCTGCTCTTTTGGTTACCATGGCCATGGTACTCCTTTCCTCAGCTCTCTTTCCCCTTTCCCTTTCCAAAATGATAAAATTACATTAGAAAATACCTGTAAGACTGTTCTCTTCAAGGAAAACAAAAATCAGTCATAGACCATTGTAAAGTATCTATTGGAATTGGAAGGTTGGGTAGGAAATAGTCTCCTGTTTCTAACCCCATCTTCTCTATCTCTTAGTTTATCCCTAGTTAGTTGAGTATCCACCTGGAATAAAATCCATTAGCAGGTAATGATATTCAGCTACATGCTGTCTGCCCTAATGATCATTCAAAGTTGAGTTAAGGGTAAGAAGACGAATGATGTGGTACAAGACAATTTAGAGCAGGAGGGAATCAAACTTGGTGCTCAAGCAGATGTCTCTCAACATCTCTGGTTTACAATGGACTAGCAGTGTGAGAAGGGCATCTTAAATAATGGAATGGGGCAAGTCTGTGCTGATTTCTCAAACGGAACAGAGAGTCTGGGTCTGGGATGATGTGCCAACGGTAAACACTTCATTCTTTATTGTAAGTAAATAATACTAAAGGTATTCTTCACCGTGGCTTCTATCAGATTCAATTGTAAGGAGAAGTTTTCAAATAAAAAATCCCTGGCCTCTACCCCAGATTACTGAATGAGACGTCTCAAGACCTCCATTACAGAACCATGTTCTAGATGGTAAAAAGAGAAAGGCATTTATCTTCCTCAAATAAATCTCCAGGCTTCTGACAGTGACGATCTGGAACCGTTACTATTCAAGTAAAGATCACTTTGGCAAAATGCTATGTTTCCCTTCAAAATATATTTAGGTGCTAATCTGACATTTCTCTGCATGTCCCCTTTTTATACTCTTCTTTATCCAAGTGTAACGCACACTCCTTGATGTAGTCCTTTCAAGTCAATCTTCATCTCTCAGTTGTTTATCCCTTCGTTTTCCTTAGGCAGATAATCAGAGTACCTGTCAATCCACCAGGCGGGAAATCATTCAGAAGAAACATTGAAAATAGAGGTGTTGTCTGCTCTCCAGGGGATGTGAAGAACAAAGGTTAAACAATGCCACCCCTGCCATCGAGTGTCCTGTGCTCATCCATCTCCAATATAACATGGCTTTGAGTGGCATTTGTGGGCACTTAAATCGTGGAGTAGCACCCCCTCTGACGTGACAAATCCAGAGGACTTTTTTATTTTGCCACAGGGAATCTGTACTTGTTCACATCTTAAAAGCTCTCCTCCTTTATATACAGGTGAATACTTAAGATGAATGTAATCTTCCTCATTATAATAAGTACCAGCAGAGACTTACACATCTGTTTTATTCTACAAAGAATGTTATTTATGTGCATGTCCTTTTATTTCTCCAGCTCATTTGTTTATGAATATATGCGGTGGGCAGGCCTGGAGGGGGTGCTTGAAAGGGTACAGAAAAGCTGAAAAGCACTTAATGGAATACATTACTTTCTCATTCGAGATGTCCTCTGTGGATTTAAAATCTGTCTTTACATCTGCAGGGAGGATACAGGTGCATTAACTGTGCCTTTGCAAGCCACTGAACCTTGGCTTTTCTTCCTGCTGGATCTTCCTAAGGAGCTAAAGTAGGGCAGCAGCCCAGCAGAATAGTGAGTTCCCCTCCATTGCAAGTGTTGTTATACACTTGCCATTTTTCCTCTGCCTTGGGGGGCTACGTAAAGATCAAGACTCCCTCACTGATAATTGTTTCATCCCACAATATGGGGACACATATGCCATGGGGGCCCAGCCATTTATCAGGACGAATCTGCAGAGGAGGCAGCTGTGCGTTGTCTGCAGCTAACTAGAGCATCTGAGTGGGAAAATTCAGTTGGGAGCTTGCTGTGAAACTGCCAAGAACTCTCTTGAGCTTATTATTTGGATATGAACCAGGATGAAGTGAATAAAGACCAAGGAAAATGTACCCTGTGTCTTTATGGTGCCTTCATTGTACCTTGTCCTCCACAAGCAGCTTGCCTTAAAAGTCAGCGCAGCAGTACCATTTCTCCCTTTCTCTTTTAGCATTAGGTTATAAGAGGTTTCATTGTTGGTTTTTTTTCCCCTGCATACAGGTTGTTCAGAGAACTTTTGTGTTACAATAACTCTGTGAAAATAAAGCCAGACTACTCTCTTTCCCTTTAATAGGCTTGTTTATGTCTCAAAGAAGACTTGGGTTATCACACAATTTATTGAGCACATACTATGTGCCAAGGTAGTGGACAACACAAATTTGTGACCATACCTGATGTTCACAACAACTACGTAAGACAGGAATAATCACTCCAACTTCACCAGTGGAGAAAATGAAGCTCCTAGAGAGAGGTAAAATTAATTGCTTAAGGTCTCAGAGCTTAAGTGAGGAGTATGGAAACTGAACCGAGATCATCTGATCCCAATGCACATAGCAAATCTACTACACTATACAACACGACTGAAATAGAAAGAAGAGACCTTTAGGAAGTATGATACAGTCACCTAGATTTTCTTTCCCTGTCTGTCTCATAGAGATGGACAGACCCACAATAAATAACTGCCTGCTTCAAAGATTCTTCACTCAAAATTCAGAGAAGAGATAAATAAATCAATATTTCCCAAAAATAACAAAGTCTGTGTCATCAAGAAAAAGAGTGTGTGTGTCACATACTCACAGGAGAATGTACACTGATTATATCCATCCATTCTGTGTCCCCGAGTGTCCAACCAAAAAACATCCAGGCTACTGTTATTTTCAATTTCTTTCCTTAAATTCCAGTGGAAGAGCAAAAACTTATTGCAAAGTGCCAGAAGTGGGTAGATTACATGCAATTCAACCCTAAGAGTCTGTCTAATCAATGTACTGGCCCGTATTTTTCACATTTTATGGGACAGCGGGGAAAATTGTTGAGAAGAGCCAATTTGCAGCTGTGTTCTTAATTACGCCTTCTGTGTGAAAGGAGGCGAATTTTTCAGCAAGAGACTGCAGCTGCATTCACAAGACAGGAAGACCCAGTGTTTACAATAGATAATTGAATGCCATAGAGGTCCCGGATCCCAAGGTGGACTGAGCCGCCGCCTCTCTGTGTGGCCCAGTCAAGCCACTTGACTCCTTTGTGCCTCAATCAAGCCTGCTGCCAAAGCATATTCAAGCAGCAGGAGCTGAATAGAAAACAGATGCTATATGTGGGTAGAACTTTCCTGGATAATTATATTCCCCCAAGTCACTGTCACTGGCAAAATAGTGGAGTTCAAAAGTTCCTGCCTGCATTGAGTATCTCCGAGCCGGTAGCACTGCTGAGTCAGAACTGTCTCTTTCACACACGGGCAGTTTACTTCAGGCCATCTTGGGAAGAAAAGTATAGCATCCTGATGTATCTGTACTGACTAGCACCCGGTGTAGAGAGGAAGAATGGTATTCCACCAGCTCCAATGGGCAAGAAATGTAACTTTATTCTTCTATAACTGCACTGAATTTCTATTAAAATCCCCATTGTCCAGGAGGAAGGGAGAGGACAGTTCGGGATTAACCCCATTTTTCCTGTGATTTCATTTAATTATCAGATTTTTTATATTGCTTGCAACAAGGCATTGGGATAGCCATTGTGTCTGAGTCATCCATGTATGTTGGCATCCCCTAAGACATTATCATTCCTATCATGTCATGGTGTTCATTGTTGAATTGTCCCTTGTCCCTTAATGTATTGCTCCTTGAATCAGGTAATTGCCATGCTGCCTCTGGAGCATGAAAATGATTCTGCTCTTATGGGCATTTTGATGAGGCTGCCTAAGGCTTTTCACCTCTCCTGGGCTTCTTTTGAGAACAAGGGAATTATTCTACTGCTCCACCATCAGTGAGGCTTGAGAGGAAACTAGTGGTTCCCTGACTAAGAAGACACAAGTCCCCTCTCTTCTCAGGGTTCCTCAGCCCTATCTGAATTTCTGTTCTCTTCTTACCCTGAGTTTGAGGACAGATAGCAAAAAGCACAGAGCCCATCTTTCATGAATACACTGAATCTAATCTCTTTTCACTTACTCTCCAATTTTCTGACTTTCTTTAACTCAGGAAAATTTAGTCTGAGCTAGGATGAAGGGAACTTTGCTCAAGATATTTTCTACACCCAGAGTCCCTTCAGAGCCTGGGATTTCTCTGTTTCTGGTATAACATTTCTAATAGAGGAAATGGGTGTTTCCTGGTTTAGACAGGAAGGAACAAGGAGCAACAGAAAACACATGAGTTAATACTCAGACACTCGTTCTAACATCAAGTTTATTGGTTTTATCCTGAATGTATCTGGGTGAGTTAATCTATTTCCTTCCTTTCCCAATCCCTGCCAAGTGAAAAGATTCATGAATGTCTGCCTGATTTCCACCCAGTAAGCACCAGACAGACACAATGATTGTTAAAATACTGACATTGTTATATACTGGTTGGTAAATAGTGACTGTTCAAGACCACAGTTACTGCCACTGCTACCATCATTCCCTGAGCCCTCTGAGCAGTAAAACCTGGCACTTCAGGGCAGCTACAGGATCTTACCCCTGGCACAGTAACCAGTGTCCATTCATATTGGTCAGTTCCTGTACCTTACCAGTTGTTGAACATTCTGAATGTCACTCCTGGCTATGTTCTTGAGACTCAGAGAGAGCAGAATCTGGGTGATTACTCCTGAGGTAGTCCTAGCACTTGGAGGTATATATCCATCCTTCAGGCGGAGTTGCCCGGGCTTGTGAGCTACTGCTGAGTTTCCAGACAAAAACCGCTAATGATTACATATTGTGGCTGGTCCTAACTTAAAAGGAACTGGAGATGAAATTTGAACAGCCTAAATTTACCTTAAGCTCCCACTAGTCACTGGTCTTATGAATTTGAGCAAAGACTTAATCTCTGGATGTCCCAATCACCAAAAGAGGTGGTAATAACTCTTGTATCCTGGGAATCAAATATAAATATCAAAAGCACATAGTAGCCTTCCTTCTTTCTTGAACAACTGAATCCAAAAACAATCAGATGGGGCAGAGCAGGGGTGCAGTTGGGATGTACGGGAGCAGAGGGAGTAGGCACAGCTCTACACAGGTGTCAGAGCCTGAGCAGTAAGATGGGCAGTCATGTGGTCCGGCAGAGGATGGAAGAATGCCCCAGCAGGTAAGGGCAGCGGCCCACTGAGGGACCTGAGTGGGGAAAGATGTGCATTTATGTGGGAACCAGGGAGAGGGGCAGTGATTATATCGAGGGATTGATCAAATAAAAAATTATGTATATTGAGAATAATGGAAGCCAAGTTTTTCACTGTTGAAGAAAGAAGTTACAAATGTGAAAGACATAAAACTACAATAAACTTTGTAATGTTGGATTAGAACTGGAGGTGTTAGCAGAATTTATAGTTTTTAATTATATTGCTAGATACAGAAGTAAATTTGTGTGTACATATTTTCACACACAAACATGTATATTTCATAGCTATATACAATAAGATGCTCTGTAAGCAGGGACATCTCTAACTAATGAACATACCCAGTGCCAGATCTTGAGATCTTGGTTTCTAAATACCATTCTCCACTAAAAGGAAGTAGGATTCCTTGGAGAAATAGCTGAACCAGAAAGAGTACTAGACAATTCTGAAATCCTATGTCAAAAAGTAAAAAAAAAGGGTTTGAAAAAGGACAGAGATATGTTAAAAGAACAGAGAAGCCAGCTAGAAGGAGCCCCACAGGCCAGATCTGAGTCAATTTGAGCATCAAAATACATAATGATAGTAATAGATTATAACTGCTTAAATAACATAGGAAATCAGGAGACTATACTGATAGAAATAAATGAACAAATGGAGAGAAGGGAAAGCTTTTCCTTACAATAGAATGCCAACTAGTAAGTGAAGAAGAAATAATAGAATTAGAAAAATCATCATTTGGTAATGGTCATAGTAACCAATTTAGCTATTAATTAATTAAGCTACAATGGATGCTAAACTAGTGGGTGAAATGTAATAAGGAATAGGATATTTACAAAGCCTCAAAGTATCACAAAATGCATATTAAGTATAAAGAAAAAAGAGTAATTCCACAGTGGATAAACTTGACAAATGCCACCTCAATGAAGTGATCGAAGTTAACATCATCAGTATAGAAGGAAGGAGAGCTTACGTAACAGTTACATAAAGACCTGACAAGATGCAATGAAAAGAACATAGAGATACTTCTGTGATATTCCTCCCAAAATACATAAATTGAATTATTTTCATAAATATCAGACAAATCCAAATGAGGAATATTCTAAAAAACAAACTGTATGTAATCTTGAAAAGTGTCAAGATCACGGACAGACTGAGGATTCCAGATGAAAGGAGACAAAAAATCATACAACTAAATGCAATGCACGATTCTAAACTAGATCCTTCTATTATTTAGGACATTATTAGGACAATTGGCAAAGCCTTGAATGGGGTCAGAGGATTAGATGAGGATAATATATCAATGTCAATTTTCTGACTTTGGTGATTATATTGTGATTATGTAAAAGAATATCCATTTTGTAAGAATATCAACTAAAGTATATTAGGGTGATGAAACATTGTGTCAGTAATTTTCTTTGAAAGGATTCAAGGAAATAAGTTCCTTGATCGTTGTAGTTTTTCTTAGAAGTTTGAAACTATCTCAAAATATTTTTTAAAGAAAAGAGAAAAGAAAAAGGAAAATATAAAGTATATACTTAAGAGAACTACATTATGCATAGAAGGATTGGAAAGAACTGGAACTGGCCTATAGCATGTATGAATACAGAATGTCCCATTGCTCTGCCAGGATGAAAGGGCCTCTTCAGTTTACTTCCTTACCCAACTACATTTTTCAAAAAGAAAGAGATCTGGCAAACTAAAGACTTAAAAAAAAAAGTTGTTTATAGCACTTACAAGATTTATCACTCTATTATTTAAATAGTTCTGATGGTCTTATCTAGCATCGCGTATTAGAAACATAAAGCATGGAGAACTATCTTTAAATTCAGAATATTAAAATATTCCCTAATAATGACTCAAAACATTATGACTGTTCTTGACCAGAAGCAAAATCAATTAAAACAATTTTAATATCCTTTAGCCAAATAAAATCAGCAAAACTAGTTGTAATGTAGTTATCTTTTCACTGAAGTGCTGGCAATAGCAATCTGACGTCTACTTACTTGTAGAACCCCTATACCTGAAAGATTTCTTAATTACACAAATAACTTATTCAAGGAAAAACCCAATCCAGTTCTCACATATATTACCACAGAAGGAATTTCAAATTACTTTCCATGTCTGAATAGAGAAAATGTCTGAAAACACTGACCCAAAATGTTTTCTTTCCTAATGATAAAGAAATGGAAATAGATCCAGTAGAGTTGCCAAGGAGACAGGAAAATATATTAACAAAGTTACAGTGTGCGAGTAAGAGCACAAAGCCTACAGCCAGAATTCCTACCTATAAATCTTAGCTCTACCACCGTAGAGCTGTATGATTTGGGGGAAGTTACATAGCCATCCTGTGCATCAGGCTTCTCATCTATGAAATGGGGATAATAATAATATCTACTCTATAGAGCTGTTGTAGGATTTAATTAGTTGTTTTATGCCAAGTGTTTCAAACAATAATTGGGTCCTGATAAGTGATCAATGAGTGTCTGTCATTATTTAAATTGTTATTATTTATCACATTTGTATGTAACAAAACTATTGATCCCAAAACACAGTCCTTAAATTATTTCTTACAGACAGAAAATAAAACCACCACTCTATATTTTAATGAACTTTTGTTAGTTCTTCGAAAATACTACATAGAGCTGACTCAAAACATATTATTTTATATAAAAATGTTAAAAATGAATACTAAATTGGGGAGTGCAAGGAAAACTAAAGCCAAAATGTTGTAAATTTTTGTGCGGAAAAAAATACTTGGGTAATTAATTCAGAAAACTCAAATATGATCCTTGTTAATATCCTTTATAAAGAAATATTGGAAAAAGACGATGGAACAGAGACACCACCTGTCAGATCATCTCAGAAAGAAGAATAAGGTTTTGATGAAAAAGAAAAAACAAACAAACAAACATAGGTCAGGTATAATTTCAAGGGAAATGTGCCAGAACCTACCAGAGACTCCATGGGAAAAAGCTGGGGAACAGAACAGGAAGGAGCAAGGAATTGGCAGAGATCAAAACTGAGAGCCTTAGAGTTCAGTGAGAAGGGTAAGTGGAGCAGTTTTTTTCTCACCCCCCTTGCATCTCTGACAGACGGTGGGTTCCCAAGCTGCTGGACAGACCTTCTGTCCACATAAGCCCAGAGGATGCTGCCACTTTTTGTGGTCAGGTCCCAGGCTCCCAGCCTCCCTGGGGTGCTTCCCACCCCACAAACCCAAGCCAGGACACCAAGCGCCATATTGCTTCTCTAACCACCATGCACCTTTGTCCTCCCCAGGGCGCTTCAAGTCCTCAGCATTCATCTCACTCATTCTGACACAGACATTTTCCAACTCCAGCCCATACTGCAGGAGCCACAGAGGTCTAGTAGGTCCTGGGTGATCTGTGTGACTCCAATGACTGGACATTCTGGGTGAGTATCCTCCCAGAAGGAGGGATGGGCATGACCACAGTGCTAGCTTTCCTCTATCCAGACTCTTTTTCTCCCCTTCCCCTCCCCAACCTACAGCTATGAAGAGAGACAATTGAGCCACCACACCAAGGCTTCCACAGAGAGTGTGGCTCAGACCTTTCCTCTTGGGGTCCTGCAGCAGATGGAGGGGTGCTCTGACAGTGAGCTCCATGCCTTCCAGCTCTCCCTGGTGCTGCTTGCCAGGTGACTCCATCAAAGCAGGGCATGCCCCAAGGCAGAGGGAAAACAAATCTTCTTGGGCACCCCATGGGCAACTCAGGATGAGCACACTTCTCCCTGGCATGGTCAGGGATGGATCTTTGGGGACCCAGGGTCAGGCCCACAGGCCAGATCCCGTACCAGGTCTCGATCCCATTGCCTAGGGGCAAGAAGGGGAGATTTGTGAATTAGTCTCAGGAGGCAAGAGAGCCCGCATGAGCATATCAGGGGGAGAGTGCAGTGTGGGTCCTAAGTGCAACATGCTGACAGAGCATCCCTCTCCCAACAGAGAGGGCTGTCATCATAGCTCAATGCAACCTCAAACTTCCTGGCTCAAGTGTATCCTCCTTGCTCAGCCTCCCAAGTAACTGGAACTACAGGCGCATGGCTGCACACCTAGCTAATTTTTCTATTTTTTGTAGAAACGAGATCTTTCTATATTGTTTAGGCTGGTCTCAAACTCCTGGCCTCAAATGATCGTCCTGCCTCATTGTCCCAAAGTGCTAGGATTATAGGCATGAGCCACCATGTGGCCCCATTGTTTTTATTATAGCAAGATCTGTTGTAGCAGCCAAAACTTTAAAACAATGTAAATATCCATCAATAGGGTGATACATGGATCAAATATGATATATCATATTATGAAATATTCTGCAGCAGAATATGTTTTTCTAAACAGAATAAAACCTTTATGACTAGTTGTCTAAAATAATATTGAATGAAAAAATAATTTTATTCTTTCCTCAAAATCCAGAAATGGTGCCCTGTTACACTCAAAACAGCTAAAGACTCTCCAATGGCCTGTAAGTACCTGTGTGATCTGTACTCCTATTAGTTCTCTAATTGTCCTCACCATGGAGTATATTTCACCCATCCTGGCCTCCCAGCTACCCCTGAACACACCAGGCAACACCGTTACAGCTTATGCCGTTGCTGTTCCCTCTGTCTGGAATGTTCTGTTCCCCCATTTCCCTTAAATCTTTGATCAAATTCCTCTTAATATATGATGCCTGTCCTAACCACTTGAATTAAAATTGCAATTAACTCACCCCAACCCCTAATACTCCCAAATTCCTTTTCCTGTTCCATTAGTTTTTTTGTTCTTGTTGTTCCATAACACTTACTTTCAAGCACATCCTATAATTCCATTTTTCCTTTTGTGTTTATTGTTTACTGGCTGTCTCCTCTGGCTCTAACACAAGCTCTGTGAGGGCTAAGTTTTTGTTTCATCCAAGGATGTTTCCTAAGATCCAGACTACTGCCTGACATACAGTAGATCACTGAACACATAGGACGTATAGTAGAGAAACACTGAATGCCAATATTAGGGAAGTGGTAGAATACATTCCTTATTATAGAATATCATGAAGCTATTTATAAAGCATGAAAAAGATAGGCCGCTGCTGATTTCAAAGAGGTTCGTGATGGAGAAGGGATAGGATGATATATACCAGGCTGCTTATACTAATACAAGTTACCATGAGGAAGAGAAGATAATTTTTTTTAAATAATAGATCAATAAAATGGAAAAAAACTGATGGCATTATGTTAGGTAAAAATATAGACTACAAAGATTCATATATATAATTAATGTAGCACATAAAAGTTTTAAATATATATGACTAATGATTATAAAAATAACCTGGATGTAAAAATATTAAGTTTCTGTGAGTAATTTTTGTCTCCAATTTCTTGTTATTTTAGTAAGTTTTGTAATAAAGTAAAATTTTAAAAGAAAGAAAATAAAGAAGTCTTGACCTGTTATATTTTCACAAATGAGTTTTTTTAAAAGGAGCATTTTCATTGATTTTTGAAGTGAAAAAGACTCCCTGATTAATGAATCTTTTTCCAATATGTTTGTCTGATAAGACAATCATATTCGGTTCCAGAACATATATCATAGAGTCTTTCCTGAGCATTATTAAAGAAATGAATTATTTCCCAAAATAAACCTCGAATATGAAGTACAAATCTGCCACTCGAGCTTATTTAGCATTGGTAACAGTAAAGGTGGATTCATCCAGTTTTCCTCTTTTTTTTTCTAATTTTTTCTTATTTCAGCATTTTACAGGTGTACAAATGTATAGGTTACATTCATACATTTGTAGCTTTTCCCCCAAGGGTCAGAACTTCAAGCCTGTCCATCCCCCCACACGATGTGCATTGCACCCATTAGGTGTGTATACACCCATCCCTTCTTCCCCCACCACCAGCAAAACAGCCGATAAGTGTTATTACTATATGTACACTTAAGTGTTGATCAGTTAATACCAATTTGATGGTGAGTACATGTGGTGCTTGTTTTTGCATTCTTGTGATACTTCGCTAAGTAGAATTGGTTCCAACTCTATCCAGGATAATACAAGAGGTACTAGATCACCATTGCTTTTTGTGGCTGAGTAGAACTCCATGGTATACATTACCACATTTCATTATTCCAGTCATGTATTGATGGGCATTTGAGTTGATTCCACATCTTTGCAATTGTGAATTGTGCTTCTATAAACACTCTAATGCAGATGTCTTTTTTCTAGCATGTCTTTTGTTCTTTGGGGTAGGGCATGCCCAGTAATGGAATTGTTGGATCAAATGGTAGTTCTACTTGTAGCTCTTTGAGGTATCTCCATACTACTTTCCACAGAGCTTGTACTAGTTTGCAGTCCCACCAGCAGTGTATGAGTGTTCCTATCTCTCCACATCCACAAGAACATTTATAGTTTTGGGACTTTTTGATAAAAGCCATTCTCACTGGAAATAAGTGGTATCTCATTGTGGTTTTGATTTGCATTTCCCTGATGATTAGAGATGTTGAGCATTTTTTTCATATGTTTTTTGGCCATTAGTCTATCTCCTTTTGAAAAGTTTATGTTCATATCCTTTGCCCACTTTTTGATAGGGTTGTTTGATTTTTTTCTTGCTGATTTCCTTAGTTCTATATAGATTGCAGTTATCAGCCCTTTATAGGATGTGTAACATGGGAATGTTTTCTCCCATTCTGTAGGTTGTCTGTTTGCTCTTGTGATATTTCCTTGGCTGTGCAGAAACTTTTTAATTTGATCAGGTCCCATTTATTTATTTTTGTTCTTGCTGCAATTGTCTTCTTCATAAATTCTTTGCCTAGGCCAATGTCCTTAAGAGTTTTTCCAACATTTTCTTCTAGAGTTCTTATAGTTTCATGCCTTAGGTTTAAG
>CAUYSK010069733.1:0-22040 GCA_963575035.1 Avahi laniger
GGGAATAATTGAGGAAAACTTCCCTATTCTTGCTAGAGATTTAGACATCCAGATATAAGAAGCTCAACCAACACCTATGAGATTAATTGCAAAGAAGGAATCACCAAGACATATAGTCACAGACTAGCCAAAGTCAACATGAAAGAGGAACTCTTACCAGCTATAAGGTGAAAATACCAAGTAACTACAAAAGAAAACCCATCAGGATAACTGTAGACTTCTCACTGGAGACCTTACAAACCAGAAGGGATTTGGACCCCCATCTTTAGTCTTCTTAACCAGAACAACTGCAAGCCTAGAATTTTATATCCTGAAAAACTAAGTTTCATATATGAAGGAGAAATAAAGACTTTTCCAGATAAGCAAACACTGAGGGAATTTGTCACCACCAGACCTGCCCTACAGAAAATACTCAGAATTGCATTATACATATATCAGCACAATAGATACCCAAAAGTGTAAAATCATCCAAAAGCTAAAGTTCAAAGTTCATATAAAACAATAGCACAAGAGGAAAAACAAAGCAATAAGGTACTACCCAATATGATGAACAGAACAGCATCTCACATATCAATTCTAGCACTCAATGTTAACAGTCTGAATGCCCCTCTCAAAAGACATAGGCTGGTTGAATGGATGATAAAACACAACCAAAGTATCTGCTGCCTCCAGGAAATACATCTAACCCACAAGAAGTCATATAGACTCAAGGTAAAGGTATGGAAAAAAAATATTCCACACAAACAGAAACCAAAGAGAGCAGATGTAGCTATTTTCATATCAGATAAAATTGACTTTAAATCTGCAATGGTAAATAAAGACAAAGATGGTCATTATATAATGGTAAAGGGAGCAATTCAACCAAAAGATATAACAATCCTAAATATATATGCATCCCTCATAGGAGCTCCTAGATTCATAAAGCAAATTATACTAGATATAAGCAAAGAGATAAATAATAGCATCATAATTGCCTAAGACTTCAACATCCCACTGACAGAGCCGGACAGGTCATTAAAGCAGAAAATAAATAAATATTGGACTTAAATGAGACTCTAGAACAAATGGACCTAACAAGCATTTACGGAACATTCTATCCAAAAACTACTGAATTACATTCTTCTCATCAGCACATGGGATGTTCTCCAAGACTGATTATATCTTAGGCCAGAAAACATGTCTTGACAAATTCAAAAAAATCAAAATCATACCGTGTATCTTCTCAGACCACAGTGGAATAAAAGTATAAATCAATTCCAAGAGAAATAGTCAAATCTACACAAAGTCATGGAAATTAAACAACCTGCTGCTGAATGATTATTGGGTCCATAATGAAACTAAGATGGAAATCAAAAGATTTCCCAAACTGTATGACAAAGGGGACATAAGCCATCAAAATCTATGGGATTCAGCAAAAACAGTTCTAAGGGAAAATTCATAGCCTTAAATGCCTACATCAAAAAGACAGAAAGATCACAAATTCACAACCCCCTAATGTTACCTCTCAAGGCGTGGAAGACCAAACCAAACCCAAAGCCAGCAGAAGAAAAGAAATAAGAAAGGTCAGAGTCTGCTCCAAATGAAATAGAAAACAAACAAAAAATTATAAAGGATCAATGAAACAAAATGTTGGTTCTTCGAAAAGATAAACAAAATCAATAGAATTTTTGCTAGATTAACCAGGAATAGAAAAGAAAGTACCCAAATAAGCTCATTGGGAAATGAAAAAGGAAATAGTACAACAGGTACCACAGACTTACAAAATATTATCCATGAATACTATGAAAATCTCTACACACATAAACCAGAACAGATAGAGAAATGGACAAATTCCTAGGAACACACAACTTCCCAAGATTCAATCAGGAAGAAATAGAACTCCCGAACAGACTAATAATGAGCAGTGAGATTAAAGCAGTAATAAAAAAAAAAAATCTTCCACAAAAAACAGCCCTGGACCATGTGGATTCACAGCCAAATTCTATCAGACCTACAAAGAAGAACTGGTACCCATACTGCAAAAATTATTCCATAACATTGAGAAAGAGGAAATCCTCCTCACCTTATTCTATAAAGCCAGTATCACCTTGATACCAAAGCCAGGAAAGGACCGAACAAAAAAAGAAAACTACAGACCAACAACCCTTATGAATATAGATGCAATAATCCTCAATAAAATACTACCAAACAGGATTCAAAAGCACATCAAAAAAATAATCCACCATGACCAAGTAGGGTTCATCCCAGGGATGCAAGCATGGTTCAACATATATAAATCAATAAATGTGATTCACCATATAAACAGAAGCAAAAACAAAGACCATATGATCATCTCAATAGATGTAGAAAAAGCATTCAACAAAATCCAGCATACTTTCATGATAGAAACGCTCAACAAACTAAGCATAGAAGGAACATAGCTCAAAATTATAGAAGCCATATATGGCAAACCCACAGCCAACATCATACTGAATGGGGAAAAGTTGAAAGCATTCCCCCTAAGAACTGGAACAAGACAAGGGTGCCCACTGTCACCACTTCTATTCAACATAGTGCTGGAAGTCCTTGCCAGAGCAATCAGTCAAGAGAAAGAAATAAAGGATATCCAAACTGGGAAAGAGGAGGTCAAACTATAACTTTTCATGATAATATGATCTTATATCGAGAAAATCCTGAAGACTCCACCAAGAGACTCCTGGAATTGATAAATAAATTATTAGGAAAGTCTCAGGTTACAAAATCAATGTACACAAAGCGGTAGCATTTCTATATATCAATAACAGTCAAGCTGAGAGTCAAATCAAGGACTCAATACCATTCAAAATAGCTACAAAGAAAATAAAATATTTAGGAATATATTTAACCATGGAGGTGAAAGATCTCTACAGGGAGAACTATGATACACTGATGAAAGAAATTGCAGATGACACAAACAAATGGAAAAACATATGCTCATGGCTCAGTAGAATCAACATTGTTAAAATGTCCATACTGCCCAAAGTGATTTACAGATTCAAGGAAATCCTCATCAAAAAGCCAACATCATATTCCACAGATCTAGAATAAATAATTCTATGCTTTTTTTTAGAACCAAAAAAGAGCCTGAATAGCCAAAGCAATCTTAAGCAAAAAGAGCAATTCTGGAAGCATCACATTACCTGACTTCAAACCATACTACAAGACTATGGTAACCAAACAGCATGGTATCAGTACAAAAATAGACACATAGACTAACGGAACAGAACAGAGAACCCAGTTATAAAACCATCTACCTACAGCCAATTGGTTTTCAACAAAGCAGACAACAACATACAGTGGGGAAAGGAGACCCTATTCAATCAATGGTACTGGGAAAATTGGATAGCCACATGCAGAAGAATGGAACAGGAGCCCTATCTCTCACCACTTACAAAAATTAATTCAAGATGGATAAAAGACTTAAATGTAAGGCATAAAACCATAATAATTCTGGAAGAAAATGTAGGAAAAACTCTTCTAGACATTGGCCTAAGCAAAGAACTTGACTCAGACCCCAAAGGTAATTACAGCAACAACAAAATTAAGTAAAGGGAACTTGATTAAATTAAAAAGCTTCTGCTCAGCACAGGAAATAATCAACAGAACAAATAGACAACCTACAGAATGGGAGAAAATATCTGCAAACTATACATCTGATAAAGGGCTAATATCTAGAATCTACGAAGAACTTAAACAAATCACCAAGAAAAAAACAAACCACACCATCAAAAAGTGGGCAAAAGACACAAACAGAAACTTTTTGAAAGAAGATAGACAAATGGCCAAAATCATATGAAAAAATGCTCAACATCTCTAATCATCAGGGAAATGCAAATCAAAACCACAATGAGCTACCACCTTACCCCTATTAGAATGGTTTTTATTAAAAAGTCCAAAAACAATAGATGCTGGCATGGATGCATAAAGAAAGGAACACTTATACACTGTTGGTGGAACTGAAAATTAATACAACCTCTATGGAAAACAGTATGGAGGTTCCTCAAAGAACTAAAAGTAGACCATTGCATCTAGCAATCCCACTACTGGCTACTATCTACCAACAGAAAAAGAAGTCATTTTATCAAAAAAGACACTTGCACTCAAATGTTTATTGCAGGACAATTCTCAATTGCAAAGATGTGGAATCAACCTAAGTGCTCATCAATTCATGAGTGGATTAACAAAATGTGGTATATATATACATGGAGTGCTACTCAGCCATAAAAAGAAATTAATTAATGTCTTTTGTAGCAATTTGAATGCAATTGTAGACCAGTATCCTAAATGAATTATCTCAGGAATGGAAAAACAAATACCACATGTACTCTCTAATAATTTGGAATTAATCAATGGGCACACATGGGCACAGAGAGAAGTAAAAGTCACTGGAAATCAAGAAGGGGGAGGAGGAAGAAGGGGAGGGATAAAAACCTACTTAACAGGTACAGTGAACACTATTCAGGTGATGGGCACACTCATATGCCTGACTTAAGCATTATAAAAGTTATCCATGTAACAAAAACATTTGTACCCCCTTAATATTTTGAAATTAAAAAAAGAAAGAAAGAAAAGGAGCCAGACAAGCTGGGCTCACATTCAGGCTCTAGCACTGACCAGTCATATGACCTTGAGGAAGTTTCTTGTCTTTGCCAAGTCTCAATTTCCTCATCTATAAAATTGAGATATTTATGGTAGCTTCCTCATGAGGCTGCTTGGGAGGATTAAACAGTGCTTAGCATCGTGGCAGGCACACTGTGCCTGCTCAATAAATGGAAGCTGTTATTATACCTTCCTACCGGACAGTCATTACTGCCAGATACAGAAAGAGGTGCCCATCAGGGACCAGGAGTGTGTGGCCCTTGTGGTGACAGTCAGATGCCAAGAAGAATAAGAGGCACAGTCACACTCTAAGTGAAGACCCTCTCCCTACCCCCAGCACTCTTCACTGGGTCTTCCCAGAAGCTCACTGAATAAAAGCCCCAGCTCAGACATGTGGCCAGATGGCTGAGTTCTAAATCCTAGCTGTGCCTTGGAAGCAAGATTTGAGGCCTCTCTGGGTCCCAGTTTCCTCCTCTGTGAAATGGTGCCATTCACAAATTATCCCACAAGGACTGAATAACATGACACAGCTATGCATGTGATAGTGGTTTATAAACTATTGCTACAGTTCTGTTTGCTGGAATGGGCTCATTGTTTGTTAGGATTTTTGTTGGGCCAGGACTATGGGAAAAGGAGAAGATTCTTATGTTTTTTCCAATTTTCCTTGGGGGCCTTTGAAATCTGTCAGACTTCTCTTAAACACCAAGTTCATTAGGGTTTTAACAACTAATTTATTCAACACATGGTCATTGAGGGTCTCCAGTGTGCCAGGTTTTTTGAGTGCTGGGGCTATAGCAATAAAAAAAGAAAAAGAAATCTGTTGCTTGAGTTTTGTCATAATTGAAGTGTGAAAGAGTTTAAATACAGTCTTTTCTTTTTTCTGATTCTAGGCTCCTGATATGGGCTTCGGAACTGCACTTGCTCCACAGTTTATCTCCTTAAAAGAAATGATCTTTTTTGCATATGTACCTGAAAATGAACCTCAGGAAACCTTATACACCAAGAAATTCAACAATATGCACTATGGAAAAGTGATCAACTCCGGGTAGTTAGTGATTTGCCTCACATTTGTTTAGATTGCATACTGGTTTTCAGATTCTAAATTTTTGAGCCTACATTTTTAGTAATTTTCTTGGTCAAATAGAATAACTCTTTTTATGATACTCCGCAAAGCCAAATATATTTATCAACTCTAAGTTGTCTTGCATGATGCCTCAATTTTAGAAACATGAACCATTTATAACCATCAGGCCAAGCTATAGAAATGTGTGTTACTTATCCTGAGTATCAATAATGTTCTAGG
The DNA here is from genome assembly GCA_963575035.1 of Avahi laniger. Lineage (NCBI taxonomy): Eukaryota > Metazoa > Chordata > Mammalia > Primates > Indriidae > Avahi > Avahi laniger. The sequence goes on from CAUYSK010069733.1 coordinate 5,921, forward strand.
CTACACTGGGTGCTGCTTATACACAGAGTTTACTCAGATGACAATTTTTGTATGTTCTAGAGGCCAACACAGCAATGTAGTGAAGGCTGTCTTTCATGAAGTATTGCACGACAGGGTATATAAATTCTCAGGAATACTTACTTCTAAGATATCAGTAAAAGCCACCTTTAAAGCCTTATACCTCTTTTTTAAGAACAATATGAAGTCTATAACCTCCAAATCTAAAGGCCAAAAAGAAACAATTTCAGATTACCAGAAACCCACTGCCATGGTCTGAATGTTTGTGTCTTCCCAAAATTCATTTGAAATCCTAATCCCCAAGGCGATGATATTAAGAGGTAGAGGATTTGGGAGGCAATTAGGCCATCAGGGCCTTGCCCTTATGAGTGAGATTGTGTCCTTATAAAAGAGAACCCAGAGAGCTAGGTAGGCCCTTCCACCGTGGAAGGATACACATAGAAGACATCATCTATGAACAAGAAAATGGGCCCTTTCCAGACACCAAATCTGCTATCACCTTGATCTTGAACTTCCCGGCCTCCAGAACTGTAAGAAATACACTTCTATTGTTTATAGGCTACCCAGTTTATGGTGTTTTGTTACAGAAGCCTGAATGGACTAAGACACTCACCTGTCTCAAAGTGGTGGACCCAATTCTTTTAGCAGGTTGAATTCTGTATATTACACATGTATTGGATTGTCAATGTATATCTTGCACATAGGCCCTATAGCCAATAACACCATGCACCACCAGGCAGCTCATTTGGAGGCGGGGATGAAGATGGGAATCAGACAAAGTATAATAAATACTGGCAGTATTTTTTTTCATGAGGATCATAGAAATTTTTTTCTCTATGAAAAGTATCAGTGATCTCTAGAATTATTTTTTGTTTTAGATGGATTTTGTATGTGTGATGTTCTGGATCCATTTGTGCTTTTAAAGATTAACATATTAATATCATCTCAATGTTAATATTAATTTCTTATATTCTAATTATTTTCAAAAGCATATAATAATTCTCCTAAGGATCAGAATATTTAAAACCAGAACAGTACAATCTGTGATAAGTTTCAATAACTTTGCTCTGTTTGCACAGAAACTAGGGAATAAGTAGCTCCAAGGCAGGAAATATGAGCAAAGAGCCAGGAGCAGTGACCAGGAGAGCAAATGAAACTTCAACTGGGCAGATCAAGGATTTGGGAGCCTCACGGTATGAGGTCAACAATAGGCCAAAGGCAGATACCTAGGTAGTCCGGGGTGAAGCAGCAGGAGTCGTTCATTCATTTACTCCACAAATTATGATTTAATACTGACTACAAGCAAGGCATTGCGGTAGGTGCTGTGATGGAGTGGTGAACAAGACATCCCTGCACTCATTGAGCTTATAGTCTAGCCCAAGAAGCAGATAAATATGTGATTACAATTGATGTAAGTCTATAAGAGAGGAACCAACTAAGGGCTAAGGATTGAGCCCTTGTTTGGAGAATCTTGGAAGGTTTCTCTTGGAATGATGTCCAGATTTCTTACTGGGACTAAAAGGCCCTAACTGACTTGGCTTCTGTCTTGAAGGACATCTCTTCTTCGTAGACTACACTCTAGTTTTCTTTTGGTTTCTCTAACACGTCATGCTCCTTTTGTCCTGGGGGCCTTTTAACAAGCTATTCTCTCAGCCTGGAACCTTTCCCCACCACTGCTCTCTTCCTTCATCTTCATTCTTCTGATCTTTCTTAAGCATCAGAGCTTGGGTAAAAGAAGAAAGGCAAGGCCAAGGGGCAAGAGGTCCCTTTTGACTAAGCCCTCCAGAGTCATGTGCCATGGGCAACGCCACCCTTCCAGCTAGTGACAACTACACCCATCACCTTTGGGCCTCTGGAATTCTTCGACCTCGCCCTTCAGCAGTCCTTCTGGGCATCGTTTCTTTTCTTTCTGCTTCTCCTCCACTCCCAACACTACCCTCGTCTCCTAGAGATAAGCATTGTCTTGACTTTCATGTTAACATTTTTTAAAGTTTTGCTTTATCATTTTAACACGTGTATGTATCAAAATATGTTACTTAGCTTTGTGAAATGTATTACTTACCTATGTGTATCTTCTTCTGTGGCATGACTGCCTTTTTCATATAACATTTTGCTTTTTACATTGCTCCATATATTTTTTAAATTACTCCATATCAATGTGTGTACCTATAACTCATTCACATGAATATACTACAATTTATTTAGCTATTTTCCTGTATTGTCTTGTAATAGTTTTAAACTTTTGCTTTTTGTCTTTAAGATTTTCATCTGTCTAGAATTGATGTTATGTGTAGTGTGAAGTGGGAATTAGATTTTTTTCTTTTTGTTAATATGGATAACCACCAGTAGGGCTCTCTCTTGTCTATTTCCCTGCCCCAGTCTTCATCTTCAGCCTTCAAGGAAAGCCCATGGAGTTTGCAGGTGAGTGCAGACTTTCATTTGCCAGGTGTGTGCTCATTTCCAGACTCACAGGCTAGCACATACTTGGCCTTTGGCACTTTTTTACAACTGTAGCTAATTCCTACTTCCTTGTGTTGTAGCCAGCACTGTGTTTCTCCTTCCCATGCTCTTCTGTAGGTGAGACTGTCCTGGTGTTCAGTCTCTCCTTGGTTGGCTTATTACTCTGGATTTCAGGTTAGTTGGTTATCTTGCGACCTTAGTTCTCTGTTGGGCAAAGGGAAAGTGATGACTTTAAACGTTTATCTATTTTTGTTTTATTTTGTTTCTTTTTTGTTGGGTTGTATCTTTCTGCATCTAAAGCAAAAGCAAAAGTCTTATAATTGTCTTTCATATAATTATCTTATATTTTTCAAATTTGCTAAATTCTTTTAATAATGCCAGTACTTTCTCTACATATTCTTGTGGGTTTTCTGAATGGAGGTAAATATTTTTCTAAATAGATAGTCATATTACCTGTAAATACAGTTGACCCTTAAACAACACACTTTTGTACTGTGTGGGTCCACTTATATGTTGATTTTCTTTGGCCTCTGCCACCCCTGAGACAGCAGGACCAACCCCTCTTCTTCCTCCTCCCCCTCAGCCTGTTCAACATGAAGATGAGAATGAAGATCTTTTTGATGATCCACTTCCACTTAAACAATAGTAAATATATTTTATCTTCCTTATGATTTTCTTAATAACATTGTCTTTTCTCTAGTTTGCTGTATTGTAAGAATACAGTATATACTACATACAACAAACAAAATAAGTGTTCCTGGATGGTTTATACTATTGGTAAGACTTCTGGTCAACAGTAGCCTATCAGTAGTTAAATTTTGGGGGAGTCAAAAGTTATGTATGAATTTTCAACTGTACAGGGGGTTGGGACCCCTAACCCCACCCCCATTATTCAAGGGTCAACTGTAATTTGTTTTGTTTCTTCCTCAACATTTCTTAGCACATTACGGCTTTTTCCTGTCACAGCGTCTAGGACCTCCAATACCTTATTAAATAGAAAATAGTGGGCTTCCTTGCTGTTCTTGACTTTTAAAAAAATATTTTAAACATTTCACCCTCACATGTGATCTTTTCCAGGTTTTTTTAAAACTCTTTATCATTTAAAGGAAATTTTTTTTTCTAGTTTAGGAGATTTGAGGGTTTTGATTTTAAATTAAATGTTTCTCCTGCATCTATTGAGCTTATCTATAGAATTTTTCCCCTTTTTATTTAATCTTGTCAATTATATTGTAGATTTAATGTCAAACCGGCTTTTGGAATAAACCAATCTTTGTCATTGTGTATTATCTATTTTTATACACTTCTGGACCCAGCTTACTAATATTTAGGATTTTAGCATCTATGTCATGAGTGAAGTTTGCCTGTAATTTCCTTTTGTCATATTGTTCTTCAGTGGTCTTGTTAACAAGATTATACTAACCTAATAAATTTTTTATTTTTAGTTTGTTTAAGGTTGGAATTTTTGTTCCTTGAAAGTTTGTTTTTTGAAATTGATTTAAAGTTACTCTTTGGCCTAGGACTAGACCATTCATTATGGTCAATTTTTGTAAATATTTTATATGGGAGGCAAAATTTTACCTCTACCCTGTTAGGGTTTTTTGGCTGGGCCTGAGAATTAAACTGACATGAGACAGATTAACAGGAGAAAAGTATATACATTTATTTAATGCAAGTTTTATGTGACATGAGAGCCCTCCTTAAGGCTCATGAAGGCCCCAAAGAAGCAGTTAAACTTGAACACTTATATACAGGGTTGAATAAAAATTAGTGAATTGTGAAAACATAACCAGGCAGGGGGCCTGGGCGAGGGTCGCTCACTGTGGAGAAGTGACTAGGAAGATAAGGGTGAGTTTAACAAGATTTGTTTGTACGGATTTCTCCCGGTGTCAACATCCCATCTCCAGTGATAAAAATGTCTTTCTCCAGGTGTAGGAAGGACAGAGTGTCCTTCCTGCATCTGCTCTTCTGGTTCTTTAGTGTCTTTAACTCAAAATAATCAACATGCCAAAACATGGCATGTTGAGAGGCGTGGTGTTCTGAACTCCTTCCTGTTGCTGAGTGCGATATTCACATTTCTTTCTTAGGTTCATCTTGTTCATTGTGATGTTGCAGTTTTCTGTGTCCTTAGTGATTTCTTTTTCTGGTTGATCTATCTATTATTGAGAGAGTTGTGTTAAAATTTCCTGCTGTGATACTGGATTTGTCAATTTTTTTATTGTACTTCTGTCAATTTTGCCTTGTGTATTTTGAATTTGTTATTACATACATATAAGTTTAGAATTGTTATATCTTCCTGATCGGTTTAACATTTTTATTGGTATTTGGTAACTATTTTTTATCTGTATAATGCTTTTTTGCATTACAGTGCATTCGTTATTGTGCTAAATTTACATAACATAAAATTTACCATTTTAATCAGTCTTAAGTGTACGATTCTGTGGCAATAAGTTCATTCACATTGTTGTACAACCATCACTACCCTTCATCTCCAGAATTTTTTATTTTCCCCAACTGAAATTCCATACCCATTGAACAATAACTCCTCATTCTTCCCTCCCCCTGGCAACCACCACTCTACTTTTTGTTTCTGTGAATTTGACTACTCTAGGTACCTATTATAAGTAGAAACATGCAATATTTGTCCTCTTGTGACTGGTTTACTTCACTTAGCATTATGCCTGCAAGGTCTATCCATGTTATAGCATGTGGCAGGATTTCCTTCTTTTTAAGGCTGAGTAATAGTCCATTATTCATATATATGTGTATATATATATATACATATCCGCTACATCCCACATTCTGTTTATCCACTCATCTATTAACGCACACTTGGGATGCTTCCACCTTTTGGATATTATGAATAATGCTGCTATGGACATGGGTATATAAATATATGTTTCAGTTCCTGCTTTCAGTTCTTTTGAGTATATACCCAGAAGTGGAATTGCTGGATCATGTAATTCTATGTTTAATATTTTGAGGATCCACTATACCATTTTCTATAGCAGCTGTGCCATTTTACATCCTCACCAGTAATATACAAGGGTTCAGATTTCTTCAACAAGTGTTCCTGGCCAACACTAGTTATTTTCTGTTCTTTTTTTTTTTTTTTAAATAATAATCATCCTAACTGGTGTGAGGTTATATCTCATTGTGGTTTTGATTTCTATTTCCCTAATGATTAGTGATGTTGCTCATCTTTTCTTGTGCTTGTAGGTCATTCATATATCTTCTTTGGAGAAATATCTATTTATATCCTTTACCATTTTTTAATCAGGTTACTTGTATTTTTGTTATTGAGTTTCAGTGTTTATTGTTTTGATGTCGTTTGATCTGTTATTAATATATGGCACTAGCCTTCTTTGGATAATACTTTCCTGGTATATTATCTCAATCCTTTTTTTTCCACCTGCTTTATGTATCTCTCGTAGAAGACATATGTGGATTTTGTGGTTTTAGTCAATCTAAAAATTTCTGTCTTTTAATTGGAGAGTCTAGTCCAATTACACTTATTACTTTTACTAATATATTCAAATTCATTCATACTATCTTTTGTACTTTCTATTTGTCCCACTTTTTCTATGTTTTGTTTTTGCACTTTCTTCTTGTTTACCTTATTTTGAGATTCTTTTTTCTCCTCATTCCATTTTTTCTTTCTTCTGCTAGATTGGGACTTTTACACTCTATATTTTTTTTTTCTTTTTTAGTGTTACCCAAGATTTTTACTTGTGTGTTAACTTAAAGTTTAAAGTTAATTGATATCTTTGTCTCTTTTCCACTGCATATGTAACCATTAAACTCTAGGTGTCTAATCAGTATCTACCCGTTATATTTCTCAAGAATGAGTCTGCTTCTGGTCCCTCAGTCCCTCAAACCTATGAAGACATATTGCTGCTTCTAAAATGGTCTCCTTGAAGTCCTTGTTGGCTTATCGTAAGAGAGAAGCCCATCTCCTTCTCCACGTAAGGTGGCATGGAGATGAGAGGTGGAATGCACAGCACGTCATTACTACTGCCTTCTGTAAACTCCTAACCTCTTATTACCTTAAATGATCTGGTTTCTTTTAAAATACCAGTCTGGCTGTGATGTGGAGAATGAATTGGAGGTAACAATTATGGATGCACTTAGCACAGTTAGAAGGCTTTTGCAGTAGGCTAGGCCCAAAATTTTTGGTGTTTTAGTATAAGATGCTGACAGTAGAAATGGAGGGGAAAGGATGGATTTGAGAGGTATTTGGGAGATAGACTCACCAGGCAAAAGGAGCCACAACAATGTCCATTACTTTGCTCCATTGTCTGGCTCTTTGCCTTATAAAACACATCTGTGCTTGTCTTCTGTGTGCTGCATCCAGCTACATGAGGTCTTATGTTGTGATCTAAGGCTCTCATATTGTACTTAAGACAGGTACCTGAGGTAGAGAGACTATGGGTGAAGGATCAGGCAGTATGGAAATAACAAATGGTAGGCTTGTCATTCAGAAGAGAGTTTGAGGAGTAAAAGTCAGGTACTAAGGTTAGATGATAGAAAAGAAAGTATTCAGAACATTATAAAGAAATCTGGATCATGGTGGCCAAAAGCCTTGTGTAATCTTAACAAAAATATAGAGTACCATCTACAATGAGATGTTAGGTACTGAATCAAAATCCTTTCTGTAGCAGAATTTGAAACAACCATAGATAAAAGATTGTATCTGGCTGATAACAGAAGAATAGTCATTGCATAAATGGTGAGGTATTTGAGAAGGAACTCCTCTCGTCTCCTAACAAGATCAGTTGTTCTTATGAATCTTTGAAGAATCCTACAAGTGATAACTTAATGTCCATGTTCCTACTAAATTGCTCAGAAGGAAAGCATCATCAACACACGAAGTGTTTAGTAAAGGTATTCATTAATTCAATGAATATTTATTGAGTGCCTATTACATATCAAGTCTTATCCTAGGCCCTGGGGATATAGTGGTGAGCAAGATAGACAAGGTCTTTGCCTGCATGGCGATGACACAATGAACAGACACAGATGATAAACAGGTAAACAAAAAAATTAATGATTTTATATCTAATATATGCTATGAAGAAAGTAAATATGGTGACAAGGGGAATGAGTAGGATAAACAAAGAGCTGAGAACAAAAAGCAAAGAGCCAAGGAAAGAGCTTTCCAGACAAAAGAAATTGCAAGTGAAAAATGCAGCGAGACAAGAAAAAACTGGAGTGTATTTAATAAATAGGAAGGAGGGCAGTGTTAGATGGCTCATAGTGAGATGGTGTGGTGGGAAGGTCAGGAAGGAAGTCAGCAAGTGCTAGATCATATAAAGTATTATAGGCTACATGAGGAGTTTAAATTTTTTTCTTGGTGTCAGCAGAAACCATTAGAGCATTTTTTGTAGGACAATAAAATAATCTAATTTATGTTTTTGAAAGATCACTCTGACTGCTGGTAAAAGTATGAGATAGGGCAAGAGTAGAAGCTGCCAGGCCCCTTAGAAAGCTATTGAAGTAATACAGGTGAGGGATGATGGTGCCGAAGCAGGTGCACTTGGGAGAAGACAGGATTTGATGATGGATTGCCTGTTGGGGGTATGAGCAAGAAAGTAATCAAGAATTATCTAGGTTTATGGCTTGCAGCCAGGTGAACGATGCTGCCATTTTCTGAAATGAAGAGTGCAGTTATTAGGCAAGGTAATTGAGAGTTTTATGAGAGTTCCACATTAGAAATGTTGAGTTTGAAATGTCTGTTAGGTGCCTAAGTGAAATGTGAAGTTGCTAGTTGGGTGTATGAATTCATAACTCAGAAAAGTCTGAGCAGGAGCTTGGCATTTGATAGTTGTCCATACATAGATGGGTGATTTTACCTGCAGGAGAGGGTATATGTAGAGAACAAAAGCCCTGGGACATGCCAGGAAGAGATATTGAGATGAGAAGGAGCAACCAGTAAGATATGAGCAGCCAGTAAGGTAGGGGAAAAAATAGGAAAATTGGGGCTATATAAACCAAGAGAGGGTGTTTCAGAAACTTTGGAGTGAACAACTGTGATGCATGCTGCTGAGAGACTGAGTGAAATAAGATCAAAGAAGTGACCTTCGAATTTGGCAACATTCTAAGCTGTAGTAACCTTGATGAACGTGGGCATGGACGGAGGGGCTGGGCTGGGGAAACAGCACAGGCATTGGAAGGAGATCTTAGAATGTATAGGTGGTGTAATTTGATGATGTTCATCTTATTGTAGTGTTTTCACTGCTCAGCAGTTGTACTTCTCTACTTCTGGAACTCATTGACTTCTAAATTTAAGTTCATTCTTCATTGCCCAAATCGCCTTTCTTTCTCCTTGTAAGGCTGACTTCTCCTCTCTCCTGAACAGCAGAGAGTATTCACCCCCAAGAGCAATCTTACACTTGAATGCAAAAGACTCATTTACTTCTCCAGCAATGTGGGGAGACAGCTTCGGGAATTAAGGTGGCTGCCTGGCCATTGGCCATTGACTTCCGAGAGGTTAACTTTTTAACATTAGTACGCTTTATTTTTTATTAATTATAGTTTTACAGCAAAATAAAGCAGTTTTATACCAAAATTGAGCAGAAAGTATAAAGAGTTCCCACATTCCTCTTGTCCTCCCCAATACACACACAAAACCTCCCCTACTATCCACATCCAGCACAAGTGTGGTAAATTTGTTACAATTGATAAACCTACATTAACACATCATTATCACTCAGTCCGTAGTTTACATTAGAACTGCAGTCCCCAACCCCCAGGCTGTGGACCAGTACCAGTCCGAGGCCTGTTAGGAACTGGGCTGCACAGCAGAAGATGAGCAGCAGGTGAGTGAGCAAAGCTTTATCTGTATTTATAGCTGCTCCCCATCGCTCACATCACTGCCTGAGCTCTGCCTCCTATCAGATCAGCAGCAGCATTAGATTCTCATAGCACGAACCCTACTGTAAACTGTGCATGCGAGGGATCTAGGTCATGTGCTCCTTATGAAAATCTAATGCCTGGTGATCTGAGGTGGAGCTGAGGCAGTGACGATAGCTCTGAGGAGTGGCTGCAAATACCGGTTATCATTATCAGAGAGGTTTGACTGCACAGAGACCGTAATAAATCAATTGCTTGCAGACTCATATCAAATCCCTATTAGTGAGTGGTAGGCGACAATGTAATAATAATAGAAATAATGTGCACAATAGACATAATGCACTTGTATCATCCTGAAACTTTCCCCCCACCCCTGCCCGCTGGTCTGTGGAAAAATTGTCTTCCATAAAACCGGTCCCTGGTGCCAAAAAGGTTGAGGACAACTGCATCAGGGTTTACTCTTGGTGTTTTGCTTTCTATGGGTTTGGACAAATGTATAATGATATGTGTCCATCATTATTGTATCACAAGAAGAGTTTCACTGCCCTAAAAATCCTCTGTGTTCTGCCCCTTCATCCCTCTCTCCCCTCAACCCTTGGCAACCAATGATCTTTTTGTGTGTCCATAGTTTTTCCTTTTCCAGAATGTCATATAGTTGGAATCACACAGTATGTAGCCTTTTCGGATTGGCTTCTTTCACTTAATAGTACATACTTAAGTTTCCTCCATGTCTTTTCATGGCTTGATAGCTCATTTCTTTTTTAATGCTGAATAATATTCCATCATATGGATATACCACAGCTTATTTATCCATTCACCTACTGAAGGACATCTTGGTTGCTTCTATTGATAAGTTTCGGCAATTATAAATAGAGCTACTATAAACATCCATGTGTAGGTTTTTGTGTGGACATAAGTTTTTGACTCATTTGGGTAAATATCAAGGCATATTGCTAGATCCTACGATAAAAGTATGCTTAGTTTTATACGAAATGGCCAAACTGACTGTATCATTTTGCATTTCTATCAGCAATGACTGAGAGTTCCTGTTACTCTGCATATTCACCAGCATTAAGTATTGTCACTGTTTTGGATTTTTGTCATTCTAATTGGTATGAAGTAGAATCTCATAGTTATTAATAATTTGCATTTCCCTGGTGACAAATGATGTGAAATACGTTTTCATATGCTTATTTGCCATCGTATATCTTCTTTGGTCAGGTATCTGTTAAGGTATTTGGCCCATTTTGTAATCAGGTAGTTTGTTTTCTTATTATTGTATTTTAAGAGTTGTTTGACTTATAGGGGGATCAAAATATGCCATCCCAAAATATGCCACCTTGGCACAGGGATTATTTTGAGCTAAAGGCTATGGAGAAGAACCAGACACAAGAAAAATCCTTTTCCCCATCCACCAAAATGGGCAGGATGACTTTTAATCACTTGAGACAAATCTAGACTCTTAATCAGCCCAGAGACTCAGAGAAGAATCCACATACGAAAACCTTACCAAAGTAACCTTATCTTTCATTAGTTTCCCCCATTTATTTACCTTCCCACAGTTTGCTGACTGGAAAAAATCTGAACTCATTTTCCTTTGCCTTGTCACTTCTCTAAAAATTTGTTGTTCTTTGTTAAGAGGTAATATAAGCCCCAAGTTCTAAGCATCCCTTTTAGTAACTCATTGCTAACATTTCTCACACATGTAAGCACAATGCACACAAGGCACATGTTAGCAAACTCTGCCTGTTTTTCTCTCGTTAATCTGTCTTTTCTCAGTATGATTTTCAGGGTTCCAGTCACAGAACCTAGGAGGGTTTTTTTCCCTCTCCCCTACAGTTTATTTTGGATAACAGCCCTTTATAAGATATGTCTTTCACAAATATTTTCTCCTAGTATATGGTTTGTCTTCTAATTCTCTTGATAAGGTCTTTCACAGAGAAGTTTTTGATTTTAATAAAGTACAGCCTATCAATTTTCTCTCTTATGGATTGTCTTTGGTGTGATATTAACAAGTCATTGCATTAAGATGGCAAATTTTGTTATGTGTATTGTCTTAGTCTGTTTTGTGTCGCTATAACAGAATATCACAGACTGGGTAATTTATAAAGAAAATGAATTTATTTCTTACAGTTCAGGATGCTGGGAAGCCCCAGGTTTAGGGGCCCACATCTGAGGAGGGCTTTCTTGCTGTGTCACCCCATGGTAGAAGGTAGAAATGCAAGCCCACCAGGCCTAACTCATCCTTTTGTCAGGAACCCACTCTTGCAATAATTGCATTCATCTATTCAAGAAGGCATAGCCCTCAAGACCTAATCACCTTTTAAAGATCCCACCCCTCAACACTGTGGCATTGGAACTCTGGGGGACATGTTCAAACACAGCACACATTTTAACACAATTTTTTTAATTGTGGAAAAAAGCGATTGTCATACCCAAGGTCATCTAGATTTTTTCCTATGTTATTAATATCTTTTAGTAGCTTTAGTTCTACATTCTATATTTAAGTCTGTGATCCATTTCAAGTTAATTTTTGTGAAGACTATGAAGTCTGTGTCTAAATTAATTTTTTTTGCATGTGGATATCCAAGGCTAACATTTTAAAAATAGGTTATAAAGTTCATATATGCCCATTATAGAAATTTCCTAAAAGGCAGACAAATATAAAAAAGAAAATTTAAATCATTACATTAATACTTTGATATATTATCAATTAGTCCTTTTTACATGCATTTTAATATTTTTACCTCGCCTTTTTCACTTGAACATTATAATATGACCATTTTCCTTATATAATTAAAAACTCTTTATAAACTCCACTTTAATACTTGCATTTACTCTAAGTATGTCATGCATTATCATTTACTTAGTTTTCCTATTGTTGGCAATTCTTTATTTCTAATTTTTACCATAATGCTATAATGAATATCTTTGTTTAGAAAGCTTTTCCCTGTGTTTTAGGTTATTTCCTTATAAACAAGCCTTATTAATAGAATTATAGAATCAGAGGGGAAAAAATAATGATTGAGCTCTTAATGCATAGTGTCAAATTGCTTTCTAGGAAGCTCGTACTAATTTATAATTCCATCAGTAGTGGATGAGTGCCTATCTCCACTCAATTCTCACCACTACTGAACCCTGTCATTTAAAAATCTTTACTAATTTTAGAGGTAAAAATTGTACCCCATTGTTGTAATTGCTATTTTAGCAATTACAACAAAGCTATGGAGACTGTTGGAATAATCAGGTGAGAGGTCATATTAAACTTAAGATGCCTGTTACTCATAGTGAGAGTGACTACTAGTGAGATTGAACAAATGTTAATCAAATGTTCATTAGTTAACTATTTAGGGGTTTGTAAATTGTTTGTTCATAAAGTGGCTCACTTAAACCACTGTTTTATCCAAATTGTTTAACAATTGTTGGTTGGTTTTTAGGAAAACCGGGAAAGCTTACATAAGAAAGATACTGCAACATGACACGCCTAAAGGATTTTTGTCCTCAGCTATTGCAGAAATGATAGAGCCTTTTGGAATAGAAGAAGCGAATGAGAGCTCTTGTTTGTCTAGTTCTCTTTCCATTAGTTATACTGGAAATTCCTTCTATAAACTTACGCTTGATTTACAAAGTAAGTGTAATAATATAAGACATCTCTGATAACTAGAAAAAATGTCTTTTGAAAAGATTTTTTTTATGCTCATTTATAGAGCAATAGATTTCAAATTTTAGTCCAATCGGCAAACTACCTACGTTTACATATACTGAGGTTCCGAGAGGATTTATTTTTTTCTAATATAAGAAAATCTAGCTATAACTTTATTGATATCTCATCAATAGTAGCGCCTATCATTCATTTCTATGAGTTTATTTTGTCTTAAACAATGCTCAGAAGCAATGAGAGAAAATAGGAAGTTCACACAGACTTTGCCCCACATAATAAAATAATTTTGAATCACTATTATGTAGGGTATTTCTATTTAAAAGGATAAGCTGATAGATACATAGCAAAAGTTAATATAGTTTATTCTAAGAATTTGGGTTTTACTGTGAGTAACAAGAAGCTATTGGAGGGTTTTGAATAGAAAGTGACATGGTCTGACTTATGATTTAACAAGATCACTTTGGAGCCTGTGGTGAAAACAGACTGGGCAGGTGATGGAGAAAAGGCAAGGAGGAAAGCAGGGAAATAAGCTATGGAAACTGCTGGAATAATCAGGTGAGAGGTCATATTGAACTTAAGATACCTGTTACTCATCCAGTCAGAGGAATAAGATGGGCATTTAGGAATATAAGTCTGGAAGTTCAGTGAAGAGGTCTGGACTGGAGATAGATAAATCTGAGAGTTGTCAGCATATGTATTAATATGATATGATAGTTAGTGCTATGAGACAGAATAAGAACATCTGGAAAATGAGTGGAGATAGGGAAAAAAAGAGGTTTGAGATCTAATCTCAGGCATGGCAACCTTTAGCATCCGGGGAAATGGGGGAGAATCTGTAAAGGAGATTGAATGGTTTGGTCAGAGATGAACTAAGAGAGAGTGTGTCTCAGAAGCCAAGTGAGGAAGAAGTGCTTCTGTGTTACATGCCACCAATAGGTCAGGTAAGGTGAGGAATGAAAACTGGCTCGTGGATCCGTGTGAAAGTCATTGGTAACCTTGACAAAAGCTGTTGGCTGGAGTAGTGGAGTAGTGGAGTAGTTGGCTGGACAAAAGTCTGCTTGGAATGAGTTCAACGAACTATGAGAAGAGAACTGAAGACAGCGAATAAAGGTAATGCTTTCAGGGAGTTTCACTATAAAGGGGAGAGGGGAAGTTATATTGTAGGTGAGGGAGGGATGTTGGAAAGGATTTTTGTTGGTTTGTTTAAATCAGGAGCAATTAGAGCATGTGTGCATAATTAAGGAAATTATAAGGCTTGCTTCTATTTTTATTTTTTTTTTAGAGTTAAGACAATATTGCTGATGTGTTTCATGATCTATCAAAAATATTTTGATAGTGATGACCTCCCTCTCCTTGAAACAGCCTTCCTTTGGTTTCACTGATATCTTCTCCAATGGATTTTCTCCAGTTGTTTGTCTCCTTGAGAGGATCTTTTTCCCTTCCCATTCCTTAAATGATGGTGTTCCTGAAGGTCTCACCCTGGTTTTTCTTCTAAATCTTCGTGTTCTCATTGAACAATTATTCATCCATTAAACAAATATTTATTGAGCTCCTTTTATGTAATACACACACCTTCAAGCACTGGGAAACACGGGCTACCTTATCCTTCTCTTGTATAATCACCGTAAATATACCAGGTTATTAAATTTTTTTGCAGTTCCATAGTAATCAGCTTTCTTTACTTAGCCCTACATGGTTTTATTTTCTGCTGATAATTTTATAGAATGGTTTCATAGTAAACATTAAAGTATAGGTGCATGACATATCCATGATAAATTTTCTATAATATAATTTGAATTATAACTCGAAATTTGGCAAATGTGTTGTCTGGTTAAGATGATAATGTAAAAGCTCAAATAGTGTATTTGTTAGTTATGTGCACCACTATGCTTGGTGAACATTGGCTGTTTTATTTTATACCAAATCTTTTCTGTTTTATCTCCAGTTGCTAATGCCTTATTTGAAGATACAGATATAGAGAAAACTGTGGTGATTCCTGGTCACAGCAGCTTCCTGATCACAAGCATTTTAGATGATAAGAATGCATTAGCTATTGCTACAATGCCTAACAGAGCATCCAGCAATGTGACCTTTCTAAAGGACTCCTGGTTTTTATACAACTTTGGGCAAAGGAATGGACAAACATGGACTATATATTCAAAACCGTGTAATTATTGGTTTCAACATAATGAGTCACTATCCATCAACATGGTGAAATACATTGATCTGGGAAACTCTCAGGTTTTAAAAGTTAAAATCATACCTAATGCAAAAGGTAAGTTTGTTTTTATTGGGAAATATCAACAGGAAATGTTATTCTTTTTGTGAATGTGAAATACACTTTTTAATATTTACTTTATCTTTGGTTCCCATAATTGTTGGCATTCTACTAATAACAATATTAGCTTCTAATTATCAAGCACTTATTATGTGCTAGGCTCTGGATTAAATTATTTTTATACCTTATGTAATGTTTATAATGATCCTAAAGACACAGATTATACTCCTTATTTTACAAATGAGGAAAATGAGGTTAAGTTACCAGCCTAAGTTTACACAGAATTTTAGTTTAGGTTTTCGTCATCCTCTGAAATGAAAACCATTTAATTATATTTGTATCGTTATATTTATTTCACATACAGCTGACCTTTGAACAACACTGGTTTGAACTGCATAGAGCCACTTGTACGTGGATATTTTCAACCAGTGGATAGAAAATACAGTATTTGTGGGATGTGAAACCCACATACACAGAAGGGCTGACTTTTCCTATATATGTGGATTCTGCAGGGCCCATTGTAGGACTTGAGTATGAGTAGATTTTGGTATACACAGTGGTCCTGGAACCAATCCTATTTGTTTTAAGCCAAAAAATGGCTTTTAAATAGAATTTTATACTCTTCTGCATTTCTCCAGGTATTTATTTATTTCAAAACTTATTAAAGATGCTGGAAAAATAAAACAAAAAATTTTAGTAAATAACTGAACTAGAAAGAGAGAAAGGAAAGATGGAAGGGAGGGAGTAGGGGAGAAAGGGAGAAAAAAAGAAGAAAATCTTGTCACCAGAAATGAGGAGGGAACTCAAAGCCAAAGAAATTAGCTAATGTATGGCTCCCTGAAGGATGTGGCATT